>AWUE01018751.1:0-41964 GCA_001974825.2 Corchorus olitorius | reverse complement strand
GGGGGGGGGCACAAGTCACAATGATTGGGGGAAGGTGAATCAATTAAGAAGAAGATTGAGGAGGCAAGTACACCAATGGCTACCATGTAGAAGGCATTGTTCAAAGTTGATATGATACACTGATCAAACCAAAATTAACCCTATTTTTATAGTCATTTTCTTATGTTTTTGGATGTATTTATGCTCTAATAAGCTCTATTTTGTAAGTATTTGTGATTTTAGGTCTTGAAGAGAAGAAAAGTGAAAACTTGTTGTTTTTCACTATTTTTGGAGCTGTTTTGATGACTTTTGTCACAAATATGGGCTTAGCATTTTTGAGTGAAGATTTGAAGACATGAAGTTCGAGATTGAAGATCCATTGGAGTCAATTTGAAGTCATGAAGATCATTGAGGAAAGATTCCATGATGAAAGAACAAGAATCGAGCTTAATCGTGAAGGAACAAAATGCCCAAACCCTTTGCCAATACCCTATTTCCGCAACCCTTTCCTAGTTGGAGTAGGATTCTGCTCAGTCTCGGTGAAACATCCATAACGTTTGACTCAGATTTCCAATTGATGCGTTTCAGAGTGCGTTGGAAAGAGGACTCAAAGATCTACAACTTTGCTGTTTCGCTCGAAACCCAGTTCTGCCATCTTCAATACCGAAATTGCCCCTGAAGTTTCTGCACAGTAGCAGTTTTGGGCCCAAGTCCGATTTTCACCCAATTAAAGCCCAATGAGAGTTCTAAACATACTTGGAGACTAGAGTTAGAGTATATTTCGACCTAGGGTTAATTGAATCCTATCATAATTATGATTGGAGTCTCTAGGGTATTTTTTTTTCACTATAAATATCTACCTTAGGTCTAGGTTTTTGTATGTAGAATTATTGTGAAAAATATTTTGAAGAGCTAGGGTTTTCTAGGAGAGGATAGCCAACGACCTCTCTCTCTCTTCCCCTTCCTCCTTCATAGATAAGTTTTCTTAATTTTTTCTTTTGATGCTCTCTCAATTTATGAGTGAGTAATCATTTTCTTTTCTCCAGTGTAGAATTTAATTGATCTCTTGACTTATATCATGGTGAGATTTTCCACTTATATATGAAATCTATTTTGGGTATTTCTTAAATCTCTGTTTGATTCCTATGTTTACTTTTTTTTTTTTTTATAGATTGGAGTCAACACTATCTTGATAATTTAGGTTTACATTAGCTAAATTAAATTTAGAACTAATAATTCAGATTTAATTGTTTGGTAGCAATTGGAGGAGAATGAACAATTCCTTCCAAGGGGTTTAAGAATCAATAAATAGTTTGATGTGATATTCTTATTGTTTGTTGTGCTTGTTCATAAATTACTAGTTCTCAATGCTTTGTTCTTAATGATTTCTAAGCCTTCCAGTGGACATGAATTGCTAAGAATGAAAGGGATAATTTAAGCTGGACCAAGGTAATTTTATCTAATTTGGTAATTTAGGATTTAATTACAAACAAGCTATCTATTGTTTTCATAATTTTTAGATATCAATGATCCATGTTATTTTTGTCAAGAGTGATATTAATTCTATGTTGGGGGGATTTTTATTATAATTGTTCTCTTAATTTTCTTTATTGCCTTCTTGGGGGTCGTTTGGCATCGTTTTCGTTTTTCTGTTTTTTGTTTTTGTTTTATTTTCGTTTTATTTTTGTTGCGCTGCCAATTTTTGAAAACAAAAACATGTTTGGATATACAATTTGGTTGTATGTTTTTAAATAAAAAAGTAAAAGAAAAAATGGTTAAAAAGCATGTGAGTTACTGTTCATCATTGTGCTTCTGTGTTTTGGAAGTGTTTTGGAAAAACATGAAAACACAAAATTTTTCCTTCCACTTTTTTCCAAAACACTGCTGCTGTTTCCAAAATTTTTGAAAATGGAAACAACCTGCCAAACATGTTTTCACTGTTTAGTTTCAAAAAACAGGAAATTGGCAACAGAAAACAGGAAACAAAAACAATGCCAAACGAGCTCTTGCTTTAAACTAATTTATTGTTTTCAACTTTACTTTCAAAATTCTCTTTACTTGTTTGATTGTTTTTGAGCTAATTAATTAGAAAAAGAAGATAATCCTATCTCTCTGTGGATTCGACCCCTACTTGCCCTAGCTATTATAATTAGAAATTGTTGGGATTATTTTTATGATTTGCTGACGACCGATCATACACTTTGTGGAGTTTAATGAAGGAAGATTATGTGAGATCTGACCTTAACATGGAGTTGAGCATAATATTCAGATTTGCCTAGAGTTCATAGAAAAAGTGCAGAAGTTAATTAATATGCATCAGATTGAAGTCTATGTTTAGTAGCAAGTCAAAGAAATGAGCACAACGATTAAGAAACATTCCAGCTTCTTTCTGCAGTCCCAGCAATTGTGAGGTAGTCCACTGTAGTACCAACACAAGAGCAGCGTAGGTCAGTGGTGTTAGTAGTTGGGATTCTATGACACCCCCACAACCACTTTCTTGTATGGATGACCACCAGGCATCCAGAAAGCATGAGCACAGTTTTTCCATACTAGCTAGAGAGGGTAGTTCGACCTCGGTGACTGGTAAAAGCCAAATGATAAGAAATGGGAAAGTTGATCTGCAAAGAATAGATGAAGTTGCGAGGGGGATAAATGAGGAGTTACAGGGATCAGTTGTCAGTGTTGTGATCAAGGACTTGCCAGATGATGGTTAAATGCCATGGATTTTCTAGTTGGCTTCAAGAGTAGTGTTAGACAGTTGAATGAAGTATGTATGCAACTTTACTTTAGTAGTTTGGAGATGTTAATAACTTTCATCCCAACATTTAAACCTAAGAGTGTTGGTGAATAATTCTACGTTAAGGCTTCCTTTTTACATACATATTATCCTACTTGTTTTCCTTTTATCATGAGTATTGAAATGAAATGCATTTCATTTATATTCTATTGTTCAGGTTGACTGATAATGAATGCAAAGACGCTCAAGACAAACCCAGGTTCAATTTTGAAAAAAAATGTTTTTTCTTGCTGATGAACCTAACCTTGAAGACATTGAGGACCAGGCACTATCCTCAGACCTTTTGAGATTAGAATTGATTCACTTCATGAGAAATCCACTGAACTGAACAATTTCGACGCTAAGAAAGCTCTAAATGTCCAACTCAAGATTTTGGAATAGGCAGTCCCAATTCTCCAATGTGCAGGTCACTCTGATCGGTCGTCAGCAATCATAAAAATAATCCCCACAAAATCCTAGCTAAGTAGATGTAGACACCCATTTTTGGTCTAATCGATTTACCACTCTAAACATTTAGGTCTTTGGAGTCCTTGATCCCTTTTCTAATTTTCCGGATTATTTTTCCCTTATCTTATTATTACTTCTTTTTAGATCTCATTGTCGAAGTCCTTTGGCTTTGTTCTTATTTTAATTCTGGGATCCCAATTAATTTTGGGCCATTTTCCCTTTCTTTTAATCATTTGGGTCGACTCCTTCCATCATCTCTTTAAGGGGTCATTTCTCTTGGTGGGTTTTGTCCTTTCTGATGATTGGACCCATTTAACTTCAAGGTATTGGCCATTGGGCTATGCTCATTGCACTGGGGTCACTTTATTTAAGTCACATTTGGGGCCGAGTCTAAAGTAAGTGATTCAAAACTTTTACTGATTGAAATTCATGTCTTTTCTTTTACACCTCATTTGTCATGTTCGCTTATACATTCTCAAAAAAAACACCAAAAAACGTGACTTTTACATTCTTACAAAAAGGGGGGGAGGGGGCAAGCTTCTTAAGTTGATCTCTAGCTCCTCTAGCTCCAAGTTCTTGTACTTCCTACTGTAAGAACCTTTCTCTCACATACTCCGCAGTGATGCCATAATTGAATCGCCATTTTGCCTTACAAGCCTGCAAGAGAGAAAGATAAGTATTAAAATGCATATATTCTGTTGCCACAATCATGCGAGTAGGACATTGTGAGAAGATGAGTGAAAATTGTAAGAAAATGGAGGGCCTATTCTTCACGGGTAGCCAATTTGTTAGACTGAAATGAGATGGTAGCAATGGAAATAAACACACAAGGCAGAATAATTGTATAGGTGAAGGTGTGCTTCCAAGCAAAGGCAAAGGCGATTGATGTGAACACATGAGCCTAACCAAATTTCCAGCACCATTAAACACCCCATTTGCAATTCATTTTCATCAACACGCACACACTGCATCAACACTTAATTTTCTTGTGTTCGCATAGCACTATCAGACACATTTTAAAGAAAACAATAGCGTTTATTGCGCTTCTAATGGCATACATGAAAGCACAAAAAATGCACAGTTTAACAAGTAGAGCATTTTCGCATAAGTAGGCTTTTTTAGTTCATACAACATTCATTTTACATCATTATTTGGAGTCAGTTTGCACATATACAATTGCACACTGCATTAATCATTGGCAGCAAGCCAGTATGGCAGGACCAAAGGCAAGCAAACAGGAACATAATAGAGCAGAGAATCACAAAATCAGCAAGTGTGGCAAAATCAGGGAGCAACAGGTAGGATAAAATCAAAAGCAGAGGGCAAAAGTCAGCAATTCATCACAAGTACAATCGAAGTAAAACAGAAGCAGCTGCACATGGTCACCAATTCTGGCAAGGTTACAAGCACAAACACAATAAACAACCACGTAGCATTTCCCCAACTTCCTGCATACATGTTCTACGACAATTCAGCACACACAGACATACTTCCTCATCATGAGCATTCACATTCACATCACTGCATTCTTCATTGCACTTTAGAGCAGACATTTATATATATTGACATATAGTGAACTGGCACTTCAGCCTTCATCATAGTGCCAGAGTATGATTTTAGCATTATAAGTGGCATGTGCATTGCATCAGTAAAACAAAAAAACTCAATACACAGCATCATTCCAATTCAACAAACATTTCCAGGAAATTCATGCAGAAAAACTGAGCGGAGGGGAAAGGAACTTACGCTGAGTTGTCAACCTTTGGTTGGCCCAAGCTGTCCCACTTAGCCACATCAGCAGCCCCTGCACACAAAAAACTCACATGAGCTGCAAAGCTCAATTGCAAGCAGTAAAAAAACAAATGGCCAAATGAAAACAAAAAAGACAAGATACAGACTGACACACCAACAACCAACCACCGAACCCAAACAGAACGAAAAAAAACAACCAAGCTCAAACAAAAGAGAGAAAGATAAACAAGGAGGGGCATTCACTATATATGATGCTTTCAACAGGAAGTCAAGGGCAGTTTTTTTCGAAAAAAAGAAATAGAGGAGGGTTCTAGCAGTTGTTTTTTTTTTCAACAAAAAAAGATACCAAAAAACAGAGTTTTTAACTTGAGTTCATTTTTATTTTACGAAGAGGGGCTTCCAAAAAAAAATAAAAAAAGGGATGGTCGAGGGTTCATAGTTTTTTGGCAATCTGAGGCTCATTTAGTAGAAAAAAAACTACTACAAAAAAATATACAAAAAAAGAGAGAAAAATCAGAGAGGAAGGGAAACCTGAATCGAAAAAAGACAAGCTTTTGGGAAAGGGGTTTTATCTCAAAAAAAAAAGGGGAGAGGATTCAAAGTTTTTTTTTCTGCAGTTCATTGTACTCTTAGCAAAAAATGCAGAGAAAAATACAAAAAATGAAAGGGGCGAGGGTTCTTGAAAAACGGTTTTGAGGTTTCGGTTGTTAGGATGATTAGATCTTCATTTGGTTCGGTGAAGTTGCAGAGTGGACTAAGAGGGTCAACATACCTCGAAATCGGAGTCTTCCGACGGTGCAATTCCGAGATCGGAAACACCTAAAGGACCTTCGGGTTAAGCTTGCTTTTGGGGTTTTGAAGTCGGAATAGGGAGAGTTAAGGGCGGATTTGAGCTCGGGAGGTCAAGAGGAACAGGTTAGCACATTTCGGACTCCACACGGTGACATCGAAGGATCCGGCATGGTGGTCCGAGGCGGCGTCGATGGTGGTGGTGATTTCTGGTAGGGGCGGCGGTGGCTTGAATTTTAGTTCTAGGGTTTGAAGAAGAAAAGAGAGAAGATTATATAGTCATCCGTACGACCCGAACCGGAAACCAGTGGAGCCGACCCAAGACCCGGCCTTGTAGACCCAAGTTCAACCCGCCAGACCCAGTTCCAATTAGGTAATCGCTTACCTGGGCCTTTTAAGTTTTGGGTCTAAACTCTTTTAATTGTTGGGCTATAATTGTTGGGCTATTTTATGATTGTTAGTTTAGTTACATTATTAATTTAGGAATTAGGCTTAATTTTCTAAGTAATTATTATTTAATGACAAACTAGGATTTACATAACATTTAGAATAATAAATAATTTCAGAACTTTATTGACTAAGGTCAGTTTGAATAATTAAGTAAAATTAGTAAGATTTCAAAATTAACATTAGATTTGAGAGACTAGAAATTAGGTTAATTTCATATGCATCCATATTTGAATTCCATGTTAATGTTAATTGCCATACTCATGCGAGACGAAGTTAAATTGATCCGATAATGGGATGACTGATTGGGATTTGGACATTTGTTGTCGGTCCCAACTCATCGTTCCTAGGCTTGGAACATTTGAACGGGGGTCTTACCAGTATGAGTGGAAGGCGCCCGGACAATGTTCCTCGTATAATTACCCGGTAAAATCTTGCATTAACCGGAATTCATGCATCACGTGCATTCGTACATGTAGAGATTAGAATTAGTAATTACTATTAAATTCAAAATTAAAATGAAACACTTTGTTTCCCAAAAACTCTAAAAAAAAAAAAGATTTGTGATTGTTATTGTTCTCTTTAAGTTTTTTCTTAAATCAAAGCCAAGAGTGCACTTTTATTTTAAGAGAGGAAATGAAATAGGCTTTAAAAAAAATCAAGACTTAAGTTTTATTAAACTGGGCAATTTGTCATAAGAAATAAACAAAAGATAAATGAAAGGGAAAATGAAATTTTGGTTTTAGACAAAAGCCAAAAAAAGGATTTTTACAAGATGGTAATTCAAGATTCCAAACTTAAATAAAAGAACCCAAACAAAAATTTTCAAAATTAAGAAGGGTTTTCAAACCTAAATAAAATGATAAAATAAAAAGATTAAAAATCCAAAAGTGTCAAAATGAACTCTTTTTAAAGGAATTCAAAATCAGTCAGTTTTATTTTCAAGGAAGGGAAAGTTCCCATTTTCGGTTTCTTGCCCAAATAGAGTCATTTTGAGCCCGATTTTCTTAAAATCCTTTCATGAAGAACCCAGAAGAGAACAAACAGTAAAATGGGGATAAGAGATTGATCGAAGGGTCCGGTCATTTCTTTTACAACCCAACAATTTTTCTAAAAAACTCTAAACTCATTTGTGCTTGTGTAACTTTGTTTTTCAAAATCAAACAAAGGATTTACTTTCTTTAAACTATTTAAAATTTAGGAATAACTACAACCAATAATGAAAACTCACAAGTTAATTCTAGACTAGTCAGTGCCGTCAATTCGACGGGCGTTGTGGGGGTGCTGATCCTTCCCCACACTCACCAGGCTCCCGAACCCTTAGGCTCTGGTTAAGTAGACCGATTGTTAGGTTTAGTATTACCTTCACCAAGTTTAGGTTATGTGGAGGGGCGAAATCTCCTTGCACAATAGCTAGGTATGTCGCACCCCTCTATGGCTAGAGAGGGTGGCGGCACCCTTGCCTAAAAAAACTAGAAGAAAACTAGAAGAATAGATCTAAAACTATGAAAAGTATGTGGGTATGTGTGGTATGTGATTTGTGATACAGGAGGTGGCTATTTATAGTGGAAATAACCCTAGGAAATCCAATTCTAAGTAGGAAAGAGGTCTAGGATGGTTTAGGGTCTAACTTAGACTCTAAGATAAATTAAAAGTCTTCCTAGAACCAAAATCCTAGTCAAAATAGGATCCTGAAAAATCCTGAATTCGTGCAGGGACTTCGACGGCATTTTTTGGCTTGAAAACGGCAGAATTGGGTCTTGGACTTCAAAGGAAAGTTGTAGATCTCGGAGTTAGCTTTCCAACGAGTACTCATGGGCTTCAAACGGAGGTCTGAGTAGAAAGTTATGACTTTTTACCAAAACTGCGCTGAATCCTAATCCTATTAGGACTAGAAGCGGGAATAAGCGGAAATTGGATATCTCCTTGAATATAGGCGGCATTAATTGGGATTTTAACTCCAATTATGACCTTATATGGGCTGAGTATCTTCCCATATAAAATATCCAAAATTCCAAAGTTTAAAGGCTTATCCATGGCTTGTTTTCAATCCTTCGCAATTAAAGCTCCAATTTTCAATTCTTGCTCTTGAAATAATTCTTCAATAGTCTTAAGTCTTCAAATTATCTTCAAATGTTCTTCAAACACGAACTTCGAATCTCCAAATCTATGCTCAAAATTGCTTTGCTCAAATCTGTGTAAAAAGTCATCAAAATAACTCCAAAAATAGTGAAAAACAACAAATTCTCATTTTCACATCACTTAAAGACTCAAAACACAAATATTATCAAAATAGCACATAATTAAGCATAAATGGATCCAAAAACATAGTAAAATAGCCATAAAAATAGGGTCTAATTTAGCTCAATCACACTCCGACCAAGGGGACTTTTTCAGGTGGTTCCCATGTGATAAAAAAAAGTAAAAAGAAGAAAAGAAAAGAAAAGAAAGAAGAATAAAAAATAACACTTTTTCAAAAGAGTCATAAGTTTTCACAATGTTTTTCTTTTATTATGACTTTTAAAAAACGGTTTCCAAAACCTGTTGTTCATGAGGAATGATTTTCAATGAAGATGTACAATCTTGAAATGATAAATGGTCTTTTTTGATATTCCCTTCACTTGCAGAAAAAAGTATCCATTGTTGTCCCCTTTGAATCTAATAATTTTTCTTTTGGAGCCTAATCAAGGATCACCCTCCACACTAGGAGGCAAAAATGAAGAGAGATTAGTCTCAACGAATAAAAAATGGTTTTGCACTCAAAGTTTGAAATGAGGCATCCCTTGAGTATGGTATTGAGATCATTAAGAGGTAGTGAATTCACTCCATTAAAAAAGTTCAAATAAAAAAATGAACGAAAAGAGAGAAATGGAAGATTGGAAAAGAAAGTAAAAAGGAAAAGATGAAGAAGTTGAAAGGGTGAGGGTCTAGTCCAGAATGAGTTAGGAATAGCAACCCTAAAAACTATTTTTGAGAATCCTTTGGGAATGTCACTGTCAGAGTATTCATCATAATGAGGCGCTATCTTTCTTTTATATATATATATATATATATATATAATATCTTATCATTTGAGTATATATTATGGATGAAATACAAATGTTTCTCAGTAATAATTGCTTCTAAATGCTTGCATTTCATTTTCATCACGAATCATAAAGGGCAAACATTTATGGAACTGTTCACAAAACATTCAAAGTGGGGATATGAAGAGGCAAACGGACACTTGAGGAAAACGGTCACTCAGGGCAAAAGATTCATAAATCAAAACAGATGCCAATCAGAAAGAGTATGGGTCATAACGAAGGAGAGTAGGGGGCAAATTGGGGTAAGATAGGAAAAGAAGGACATGGAGTTCACCCTATAGAAAGCAGAGTGTTTAATAAGCTTCAATTTAGAGGAATACCAAGTGCTCAGTCAAGGGAATTGGACGGAACACATTGGGAACCATGAACCAATCAGTAAAAAGAAATTTTAAATCATAAAATGCATAACTCCTAGTAGTACATCATGCATTACCATGCATTTGACATTGCATGAGCATACATTTTAATCTTCATCAAAGCATATTTTCAAAACAGGTATTTCCAAGGGCAAAGTTTCTGTAATCGAAGTTCATCATCAAAACAAGTTGCCTTTTAAGAAGTTTTCGGAGGTCTAACTCGATCTCGAGATGACCTAGGGCAAGTCTTTTAAGCGAAATCAAAAATTTAAGTTGATCTACAGATGACCTAGGGTAGGTCACTTAGTTGATTTTCAAAAAGGTATTTTAATTGATTTTCAGAAATGTAAGTTGAGCTCCAGATGGCCCGGGGCAGGTCTTTTAGTTGGTTTTCAAAGTCCAGTTGGTCGCTAGATGACTCGGGGTAAGTCTTTTAGTTCATATTTAGAAATCCAAGGTAATCTTGTTGGATACAGGGCGATCTTTTCTCAATTATTTCAATTGATCCAGGGTGATCTTTCTTCAAATGAGTTTTCGACCGCTAGGACAATCTTGCTTCATATAATTTTTAGATTGATTCAAGGAGGTCTCTCTTGAAACAGTTTCAATTGATGCAGGGTGATTTTTATTCAGATGATTTTTCATGATGGCCCGAGGCATGTATTTCAATTGATTTCGACTGGTCGAGGGTGGTCTCTTTTAGTGAAATTTGATTGATCTAGGGTGGTCCCTCTTCAGCGAATTTCGGTCGATCCAAGGCGGCCTCTTTTAAGTGAATTTTGATCGATCCAGGACGGTCTTTCTTCAATGAATTTCGAGATTGACCCGAGTGGTCTTTCATCAGTTTATTTTGAAATGATTGAGGGTGGGCGTTCTTCAATTTAGTTCGGATTGATCGAGGGTGGTTTTTCTTCAGTTTATTTAAGATTGATCGGGGGTGGTCTTTCTTCAGTTTATTTCGGAATGACCAAGGGTGGTCGTTTTTCAATTTAGTTTGGATTGATCGAGGGTGGTTGTCCTTCAATTTAGTTTGGATTGACCGGGGGTAGTCTTTCTTCAAATTATTTCAAAATGGTCGGGGGTGGTCGTTGCTCAGTTTATTTCGGAATGATCGAGGGTGGTCGTTCTACAATTTAGTTCGAATTGATCGACGGTGGTCGTTTTTCAATTTAGTTCAGACTAATCTGGGGTGGTCTTTCTTCAGATTATTTCACAATGATCGGGGTGGTCTTTCTTCAGTTTATTTCAGAATGATCGAGGATGGTCGTTCTTCAATTTGATTTGGATTGATCTGGGGTAGTCTTTCTTCAACTTATTTGGATCGATCGGGGGTGGTCTCTCTTAAGCTTATTTTGATTGATCGGGGGTGATCTTTCTTCTGTTTATTTCTTCTAATCGGGGGTGGTCTTTTTATTTTCTTCAAAAAAAAAAAAGGAGAGGGAGAGAGGGACAAAAAGAAAAGAATTGGTGGGGTTAGTCTGCTTAATAGCCAAAAGAGACAAGTGTTTACGTCTTTGTGTGCTTCCTGACTTACTGAAAATACACAAAGCACGACTTTACAGATTTTCTAGTAATCAGAAAGTCCACAAAGAAGGGCAGCAGTAGACAGTCGATTTTGCACTTAGGGGGCATTATAGGCAATTTGGAAGATTTGTCCAAGTTTCATTTTGTATCCGTCAAACCCAGGGACGAGTTTGGCTCTAGTGAAGGAGACTGATGAAGACGAGTTCACGTTGGCGGGTGCAGACAAGTTCGTGTTGGACTATCTCTCGAGGCTTGGGATAGTCATAACCCAAGAAAATGAAGCATTGATGTTTCTAGTGTAGGCCATGTGCGGGCATGGGGTGGCCATGAGGGGGTAGCACCAGAAAGGGTCTGCTGAGGCAAAGGAAAGTTTCTGTCCTAGGCAATGTGTGGGCACAACCGACAACGTCAAGATTTTTCCTTTTTTTTTTTCTTATTTTCATTATTTGTTATTGAGGTTTAATACTTTTGGGCTCTTTCGTGTTTTTCATATTCCCTAGGGTATATAAACTTTAGAAACCTAGTTTATCAGATTGTTGTCAAGTTTTACAAAGTTTGGAAAAAATTTCTTAAATTTCAATCCAATTTCACTTAAGTAATCTTGGAGTTTTTTTGTTTTTCTTGTACGCTGCGTCAGCAATCATATGTCCTTTTGGATTTTCTTAGAGGGCTAAATAATCAATTCAGGATATAACGTTTGCTGCCTCATGCAATTAAGGATATAACGTTACAAAACAAGCAATTAAAGATATAACGTTATCGATTTCAAGCAATTAAGTATAAAATCAAACATTGCTCCGTTAACTAATCATGTGGCTTCCACGGAGATGACACGTGTATTTTTCAAAATTAAATATTAAAAAAAATAAATACAATGCAAGAGATAACATTTGCCGTCACACAATTAAGGATATAACGTTACAAAACAAACAATTAAAGATATAACGTTATCGCAATTAAGGATAAGAAAACAAGCAACATGGATAATGATACCTTTTTTCTTCGTTAGATTATGAACTTAAGATTATGGGAAAAGTGAAATATAAGAATTGACGCAAATTTGATCATCCAAAAGAGTATTATGTTTGGAAACTTTTAACCTTTTACATTCTCTACCCAAAAGGAATCATTTGCTACTTAAAGAGATCTACCCTTAAGTAAACCCAAAAATATATAAGACTTGAGACTTGAATCATAGGTCTACAGATAATTTAATTTCTTAAAACGTTTCAGGTGAAGTGTTTGTAAGAATTGCATGAAAGATATTTAAGTTGCATCAATTAATAGTTAGTCAAATAAGTAATAAACAAACTAACATGAAATTTGACATGCCTTGTTATATTTTATTGTTTTTTTTCTTTCTTTTTTTCATTTCTTTTCCCTTTTTTTATTTCTTCTCTCTAAAAGTCTCTCTCGTCATTTTGGAACAAAACCCACTTTTTATTTAAGAACACCAAGAATGATTAATAAAATTAATGAACATCCAAACTCGAAAACCCAACACAGTCACTAACTACCACCACCTTCCTCCACCCTGAACCCTAAGCACCCTCGGCCGCCTCCTTTTTTTATTGCTGGCCACCGTCCGATGTGGATGCCACATAATCAATTAATGGAGCCATTTATGGTTTTATCCTCGATTGCTTGAAATCGATAAGGTTATATCCTGAATTGCTTGTTTTGTAACGTTATATCCTGAATTGCGCGCAGCGACAAATGTTATATCGTTAATTGATTTTTTTTATATTTTAATTTTCGAAAAATACACATGTCATCTACGTGGTAACCACGTGGATTCCACGTAATTAGTTAACGGGGTGATGTTTGATTTCCTTCATTACTTGAAATCGATAACATTATATACTTAATTGTTTATTTTGTAACGTTATATCCTTAATTACGCATGACAACAAACATTATATCCTGAATTGATTATTTAGGGTTCTTAAAGTATGGTTAAAACCTTTAATTGCTTTTTTTTTTTAAAAAAAAAAACTTCTCTTGAAATAAAGCTGGTAAGTTTGGGTTTTATAAAGAAAATTGGAATGTAGGGATGTGAGAGAAATAATTGAATTTCTCAATAAATCTTTCGTTCCCAATTTTACTGTATGTTCTTTTTTTGATTCCTTTTTACTTCAGAAGGGAATTTTAAAAAATTAAATTAAATTTGAAAAAAATGATTTTTGAAAATATGTGGATGGGATTTTTACCCTTATTTAAAAACCTTTGAAATTTTTTATTTTTACTTTTTTCATTTTATCTTTTTAATCTTTTTTTTTGTTTTGCATTTTTCATTTTCTCAATTTTTGTAAATATTCTTTACCTTATGAAAATCTTAAAAAAGAGAACCATATTAAAGAAAAACTCTTTTTCTTTTTTTGAAAAACTTTTATTCCATTTTTAGTCATTTTCTGATTTTTCCATTTTTTTGAATTTTTGTTTTCTGGGAAACTTCAATTTGAGATAACTCTTTTTTTTTGTTTTTTTTTTCTTTTTTTTATTAATTTGATAAAAATTACTAAATCTAAATACTAAATGAATGAATGTAAATGATGAATGAAATTCCAAACTAAATTTAGTTACCAGATAATTATACGAGGAAATCCCTCCAGACGCCTCCCAAGAATTATTAAGTGATTTTCCGAGAATTTTAAATCCTTTTACTCTGACTGAAAAACTAAAGAGTCGTCACTAATTTTTTTTATTAGTTAGCTGTGATTATCCACCTATCTGATTATTAGGCATACTGTTATTCTAAGCTTAACAAAGGAAACATGAAACTTAACAAAACGATCTTCTAGTCAAACGTCCGGGAGTCAGGTACGCATGGAGAAGGATCGACACGCCCATAACATCCGCAAAAAGGACGGCACTGACTAATCTAATATTAACTGCGGGTTTCTATTAGTGGTTGTTTTCATTCCTAAATAGTAAGTCCTTTTGTTTTTGCTTATAGAATGATTCCTCCAAAAAAATCTTTTGAAATAAATGAGTTGGATTTTTAAAAATGAAAATGAATATTGGGATGTGAGACAAATGACCAAACTTCATTAGTCTTTCGTTCTCGATTTTACTAATGTTCTCTTGTTAATTCATTTTCGAAAAGGGAATTTTAAAAAATTAAATTAAATTAAAAGAAACTCACTTTAGACCCTTTTTAAAAACCTTTGAAAAATTTCTTTTCTTATTTTTAATTTTTTAATTTTATCTTTTTAATCTTTAATTTTTTCAATTTTTTAATTTTTTTCAAATTTTTCTGGATTTTTTAACTTACGAAACACCATATTAAACAAAAGCTCTTTTTCTTTTTTAAACTACTTCATGTTCATCAATTAGTTTTTTTAGACTGTAAAGAGGAAGGTCCAATGGAATACAAGGGTATAGGAAGAAGCCCTGTCAAATAGAGATTTTTTCCTTCGACCATATTTTAATTGTTAATACGATATATAAGGACCGCTACTACAAATAGTACTACAACCTTGATCGTGCGATTGCTTGTTGAACCCTGTGAATTGCGTGAAAGTAGGATACTCCAAATTTGGGGTCCAAGAGTTTTATAAACCGTTCTTGGTGGAAAAAATTTGAATTAAAGATCCCATTGAATTGAATTGTGTCCATGAATCTAAGAAATAATGAAAATTCTTGATTTCTCTCAATATCTCTCAATTCGAAAATCCAGGATTTGAATTGATTTCCTCTTGCTGCTATTGAAGTTAAATATTTTTAAAATGCCCTGATACCAAATTTCACGCGAAATTTACAATATACTATTCGCTTTGACCTATTGGATTCCATCATAATGGGTCTTACAGTTTTTCCCACAAAATCTCTCTCACACGTTAAAGATGGTGTGAACATTTACATTTATAATAAGATTTAATTTATATACGTTGTGAGACTAATGAATGATCCACCATTATGTGATACCATTATTTCATGGATTATGTATTTAGTTTGTCTGAAACCGATCTCATCCCCGATTTTATATTAATCTTCGTATCAGACAAATATTGTATTTAACTTATAGTCAACTCTTAGTTATTAATATCTCGATTCACATACAATTGATATGAGATTAATTATGTAATATAATCTAAAATTTATAAAGATGAATATATGGCGAATGCCATTTTTATACGTTTCACAGTTTTTAAATGAAATGTTAAGTGTAAATAGTTCAATTATATCTAACGAAATTTAAAAATTTAAAGAATTTTTGTCCGCACAAGAAAAAAAGGATTAAAAGGATCAACTAGACAAAAACGTAAAGAAAAAGAAAAATTAGACCAACGATACTTAAAATATCTCATAATTTAGAAATCCATCTTTCCCGATTTAAATATTAAGGATAAAAATATTATTGTGTCTCTAATTATTTACAATTAATTTTATATTGTATTTTAATGATATTTTAATTTAATTTTATGATTTCAGAGCAAAGAAAGTTGCATGATGGTTTCATTTCAATATAACAGTAATAGAAGATTTAACAATAACAATAATTGAAATTTCAATAATACTAATTCATTTCAATTGACGATAGAGATAAACATCTCCGATGAATAAATAACATTAACCAACGATGAGTTTCGAAAATTGAGTTATTCACTTGCTCTATAATTCTGTATTTTAAATTATAAATTTGTACTGAACAACTCGACCATCTATGACTCTCCGGAGATACATGTTGATCCACTTGATATGCTAGAGGGTGGTGTTGGGGGTGGTTTGGGATAGTATTTAATCGAAATTTTTGAATTATCTGAAAAATGTGTTAAAGACACTAATTCAAAGTATGTAGTTAAAGACACTAATGCAACACAGAAATATTAATTGCAAATAAAAGCAAATGAAATCGTAAAGGAAATAAGTAAAGACGTTAACAACTGAATAGTGGAAAGTAAAGAGAGTAAGGAGAGATAAAACTGGAACGATTGAAGAAAGGATAGAAGATTGGAGACGCTTCGATTTATAGAGGTTCGGCCTTTCACACCTACGTCCTCTACCTTGGATACCACACACCAATGATTTTAGAATCCACAATCAGTGAAGTTAAACAAGTTTCACAACACCTTTTTACAATCCCAAAGCTTTGACATAGAGTGCAAACCCACACTCAAACAACCACAAGTGCACAACCCGCACTTGAACAAACACAATAAACAGAGTGAATAAGTGTAAAAATGATACTGAAAGATCCCAATACACACAATCAAGCCTAAAACAATCTAAAGATTTAAACTTTGAGTGCTAATACAATTATACAAGTAAACTACAGAAATTGAAGTGAGAGCAAGAACTTTGATTTTGGGGATTTTGGAATTCTGGAGAGTAACTGATTTGATCTTCAAAAATGCTCCAAAACTTAGACTCAAACGGTTAGATTTGAGTATTTACACTTATCTCCAGCGAACTAGCCGTTTTAGTTTGAAATTCAAACTATTTTCCCGTTTTCTTGTCTTTTAATCGCGCCAGTTGTTGACAACTCTAGCGTTCCGTGCGACGTTGATCATTTCAGCGCATTCGTACTGTTTGTCCTGTAGTTGCTAGTCACTTCAATTTCCAGAACATTAATTCCACTAATATCTTCCAGTTTTCTTCCAACTTTGAAAATCTGTCTTGACTTGAATATTCTTCATGCATGCTGACTTGAATATACTTCTTCAAATTTGAGCTTTGCCTTCTGAAATTGCTGCCGTTGGCTTCAAATGATCTTCCTCGAAAACTTTGAGCACTTCATATGCCTAAGGCTTTGTGGCATTCTTCTTCATCAGTGTCACTGATGAAGTTTTCTTTTTAAGAGTCTACAATGCTCAACCTTTCTCTTATTGAAGATTTCACTGCACACTAAGTAGATACATTAGCTAATACATTTGGCTTTATTTTGTTATCATAAAAAACAACAGGGTTCAACAATCTCCCCCTTTTTTGATGATGTCAAAACTAACCCTGAATTGAGATATATGAGCTAATCTAACATAGGGAAATGGGATAACATAATAAAGCTCCCTCTAAGTTCATGCCAACTTATCTTCAGACTAAATTAGATCAATATCTCAAGTCTATATCAGAGCATTATGACTCAATTCCAGAATACAATTAGAGAGTATTAAAGACATAAGTAAGATAAGAACTTAAAAATTCCAGAAATTCCCATTAGTGACATTAACATATATACAGATAAGTTCAGCCAAAATGAAGAGGGGATCTCGAAAGATATACCATTAAAGTCTTTAAAATCCCCTTGAGTTAGTCAATTCATCTTCCTCATCAACCCCATCCAAGCATGCCAAAGTTTCCTTCAAGCATGCTGGTTTTTAATGCTGATCACACTTAGATAAAAGCATTAAATTCCACAGCATATATAAAACAAATATTCAATAAGCTCAATTCACAATTCTTCTCCCCCTTTTTGTCATAAGCAAAAAAGGTTCAAGTTCCTGCACAAAGTGTTAGTAAATCCAGAAAATGAATATATACACAAGAGATATAGAATTAAAGCATATAAGATAGATAAGAGACATCCACATGCCTCAAAGCAAATATTCAGAATATTCAAGGCACTCAGCAGGTGCCAAAATACAAACCAAAATAAATAAAAACAAAGTTTAAGATGCATATGAAATGCATGAAATGTTCATAATGCAGAGAGGAGATGCAACTAACTAATGCAATTTAATCCTCAGTTCCTTCAATTTCTTCTTCAGAGCTGCTTGAGGGTATGACGGCTTTGGGAGTAGACTTCTGTTGTGATGATTCCGACCTTGATCAGCTTCTGGAGGTGCTAGGAGTGGCTTCAACTGCCTTAGCTTCCTTGGCTACTCTGGATCTAGTCACCCTACCAGTTCCTGCAACCTTGTTAGCTGTAATGGCCTTCTTTTTGACACCTCATTTGCGAGTTCCCTTCTTAGGAGTAACATGCACATCTTTGTAGATTTCCATAGCCAATTCCTCCTTTTCCTTTCCTTTGCTTGGATCATTAGCAGACACTTCATCAGTCATCATGGCATAAATATAAGTAGTAGCTCCTTTAATGATCTCATCAGCTTCCTTCTTCTTTGCAGCTTCTTGTTCCTGCTGTTCTGCATTGGTGGCTTCAGTCTCCTTAATTTTCTTTTCTTCTTGATTCACTTATTCTACAATCTCTTCATCACCTTTTTTGGACTTATCTCTTGTGGATGAGCTATCTACAATGGACTTGTTGTCATCTCCTTTCTCTTCATCAGAGCTATCTGATGGAATGATAGCTTGTTTCTTCTTTTCTGCAGTTTCCTTTGTTCCAACAGTATCACCAGTGCCTTTTGCCTTTTTGGGTTTCTTGGCTTCTTTCAGAGCTTCTTCTGCATTCTTCACTAGCTCTTCATCTTCTACTGGTGTAAACCTATGAGCTTTCATGGTAGCATCCCTTCTTTCCTTGGAACTTTGACCCTTCTTTTTCAGATTTTCACCCATCTTTTTCCAAGTCTCCAGCTTTTCTGTTATACCAGTGGATTCTTGAACTCTTCTATTCAAATAAGCCTTTGCCAGAGCATCATAACATTCTTCCAACTTTTCATGATTGGACATTATCATATTCATGTCATTCACGAACTTCACACACAGTATCTCAGTATTTCCAACCATAGTTCCCATCAATCCACATACTTTTCCAATTTCCTTTGCCAATCTTGTGATGTCTGCTTTCATTGCTTCTGCTAGTCCTGCCATCTTATCCATAACAACATCTTCACCTTTTTTCACTTCAGTTGCAACATTCTGAGCAATAGTCTCCATCAGCTGCTGCTCCTTGATAGTATTCTTAATGAACCTATTTGTAGTCTCTTTAGAGAACTTGACACAACCTTCAACTAAGTCTTTCTCATAAGGCTTGAAGTCATCAGCACTAAGACTCTTTTTCACATAGCCTGTAGTGATGTGGTCAAATCCACAAATCATTTTCTTTTTCTTATTGGTCAACTCCTTCATGCCTTTAATAAGAATTCCTGCTAAATTCACTCTCTCACAGTTGTAGATTTTCCATAGTAACCACACATCGTGATTGCTGACATAACTCACACTACTTTTCTTGTATTTGATGGTGCAACCTATGAATTGGTGAATCATCTTTACGTAGCGATTTCAAATGAATCTCGCCCCTGAATTTTCAGGCAAGTCTTGTTCATTGCCAGAAATCTGCCTCCAAACGGCATTCTTGTCAAAATCCTCATCAAAGTCTTCTTCTCCTTTATATTCTATCCCTAAATGCTTTCCCAGGGATTTAGGGGTAATGGCTATTTCATTGTCATTAACACAAACTACCATATTCTTATCAGAAAACAAAGCCTTAGCTTCATTAGATTTTATCATATCACTAGATTTTGCAACACCAACAAAAGATTCCTTAACTAAGGAAGGACTAAGCTTAGTGAACTCATAATTAGCAATACCCAGCATATTCATCCTCTCAAAGTTATCATAAATCCCACCATACGTATCATCACCCAAGAAAGTATCCCAATCTATCATCTTTGCAGCCATAATTTGAAATTCGGTAATCTCATCATACCTCTTGCATAGTGTCTCAATTCTTCAGACGATTTGGCAAGTTTGCTAGCTTTAGGAAGCTTTGGAAACCACCAATCTGGCTCCATCAAAACTTCCCTTCTTGTCAGAACTGCTCTTGGCTCGCTTTGCCGGTACCAAAATTTCTTCTTCCTCGATGACCTCAAGCTCTGAGAGCTTTTTTTTTGCTTTAGAGCTTTCTCCTTTTGCCATTCCTCTCAACGGTTGAGTAAAAGAGAGGATTTGGGTGAATGTGAATGTATGAGAGAAAACAGATTTTTGAGAGGATGGGAGAGGAGAGATAAAGGGATTAGGGTTTCTGAATAAAGAAAATAGAAAGAGAAGAGTTTAAATACAAGAAGAATTTTTGGAAGGCGGAATAGTTTTTCGGGAAAAGGAAAGAGTAAGTGAATCTTTTTGGATTTTGAAGGGACATTACCCAATTAGGATAAAACAAATTTTGCAATTAAAAAAGGTAAACTGACACGAAAGGACGCGTCAGGGATGGAAAGCGGGAAAATAAAACGCGTGTTAAAGGGCAAAAATCTAACACGTTTTCATGTAAATGTATGCATGCATGTATGTACATATTAAAGACAGTAATATAAAATGAATGAAGCAATTAATCAAAATGCTATTAGAATCTATCATGCCAAGCTCATGTCTAATTCTACTGAAATGCTCATCACAAAGAGGTTTAGTAAAGATGTTAGTAAGTTGTTTAAGGGTACTAGCAAACTTAATTTTGATGTCGCCTTTTTGCACATGATCTCAGATGAAATGATGTAGAATCTCAATATGCTTAGTGCGAGAATGTTGTACATGATTCTTTGTGATATTGATCGCACTAGTGTTATCACAGTAAAGTGGCACCTCCATCATTGTAATTCCAAAATCTCGAAGTTTATGCATAATCCATATAAATTGGGCACATCAACTTCCAGCAGCTATGTACTCAGCTTCAGCAGTTGATAATGCTACTGAGTTTTGTTTTTTGCTCGACCATGACACTAGCATTTGTCCAAGAAATTGACAAGTGCCACTAGTGTTTTTTCTATCTGTTTTACAACCCGCAAAGTCAGCATTCGAATAACCTGCAAGATCTAATAGGGATCCTTTAGGATACCATAGGCCTAAGCCGGTGGTTCCATGAAGGTACCTGAAGATCCTTTTCACGGCAATAAGATGAGATTCCTTTGGACAAGATTGAAAACGAGCACAAAGACAAACACTAAAGAGTATATCAGGCCTGCTAGCAGTGAGATAGAGTAGGAGCCAATCATACCTTGATAGAGTTTCTGATCAACTATCTTACCTTTCTCATCAGAATCTAATTTAGTGCCAGTGGCCATTGGTGTCTTCATTGGTTTGCAGTCCTCCATGCCAAATTTCTTTAACATCTCCTTTGTGTACTTGGACTGGCTAATGAAAATACCGTCAGAGCATTGTTTGATTTGAAATCCTAGGAAGAAATTAAGTTCTCCCATCATGCTCATCTCGAATTCTCCCTGAATTTCTTGGGCAAAGTACTTGCACAAACTTTCATCAGTGGCACCAAAGATAATATCGTCAACATAAATTTGAACAATAAGGAAATCAGATTTTTTCTTTTTAATAAAGAGAGTGGTATCTATACTTCCCCTTGGGAACCCTTTGTCTAGGAGAAAATTTAGATAACCTGTCATAACAAGCCCGAGGTGCTTGCTTGAGTCCATAGAGAGCTTTGTGAAGTTTGTACACGTAGTCAGGATGTTTGCTGTCTTCAAAGCCTGGTGGCTGTTCCACATATACTTCTTCCTGAATGTGACCATTAAGGAAGGCATTTTTCACATCCATTTGATAAAGCTTGAAGTCCATATAGCATGCAAAGGCAAGAAGGAGTCTGATTGCTTCAAGTCTTGCTACTGGAGCTAAAGTCTCATCGTAATCAATTTCTTCTTCTTGATTGTAACCCTTTGCAACTAATCTAGCCTTGTTCCTGACAACTCTGCCATTCTCATCAAGCTTATTCTTGAATACCCATTTTGTGCCTACAATGGGATGATTTGCTGGTGGTGGCACCAATGTCCACACCTTGTTCCTCTCGAACTGATTTAGCTCTTCTTGCATTACAATCATCCAACTTTCTTCCTTTTCAGCATCTTCAAATGCTTTAGGCTCAATTTAGGATATAAAGGCAGCAAACTCACAAACTTCTCTTAACCTTCCTCTTGTCCTCACACCTTCATTAGGATTTCCAATGATCAAATCTGGAGGATGACTCTTTCCATATTTCCATCCCTTTGGGGGATCTTCATGCTGATGCTTTTGCCTCTGAAACTTTCAATTGGGGGATCCTCATTGATCTCTTCAATGGCTTTCTCATTAGTATCAGTAGTGGTCACGGCTTCTTTCCTATTCGTATCATTAATACCTGCATCATCATCATCTTACACAACCTTTGTCGGTGCACTATCAGTCTCATAAAAAATAATATGAATAGACTCTTCAACCACTAAAGATGTTTTGTTAAACACTCTATATGCTTTTGAGTTCAAAGCATATCCAAGAAAAATAGATTCATCACTACGAACATCAAACTTGCCAATGGGGTGTTTACCATTGTTAAGAATAAAACATTTGCAACCAAAGCTTCTAAAGTGAGAAATATTGGGCTTTCTGCCTTTGTAAAGTTCATAAGGTGTTTTTGGAAAAAATAGGAATAATTGAAACACAGTTTAAAACATAGGCATCAGTGTTAGTGGCTTTATCCCATAAAATTTTGGAAGATTGTTCTCATAAAGCGTAGATCGAGCCATGTCTTTTAAAGTTTTGTTCTTCCTTTCCACCACTCCATTTTGTTGTGGTGTTCTGGGAGCAGAAAAGTTAAGCTGAAAACCAAATTCATTGCAAAAATCCTCAAAGACATGACTGTCAAACACACCACCATGGTCACTTCTAACATTTATAATAGTGAAGCCTTTTTCATTTTGGACTCTTTTGCAGTGATTAGTAAAAACATCAATGGCTTCATCTTTGTGACTAACGAAATAAACCCAGGTAAATCTAGAAAAGTCATTAACAATGACAAACCTATAAGATTTACCTCCCATGCTAGTGACATCAATGAGGCCAAACAAGTCTAGTTGCAGCAACTCCAATGCTCTCGTTGTTAAAACTACATTTTTGGACTTGAAGGAGCTCCTGACCTGTTTACCAAACTAACAAGTTTCACAGATTTTGTTAGTATTAAAATTCAGTTTGGGTAAGCCCGAGACAAGATCCTTACTAATAAGTTTAGCAATGGTGCTCAAACTCGCATGACCAAGTTTCTTGTGCCACAACCAGCTATTAGAAACATCATTCACCATGAGACACACGCTCTTGCTCAATTGCAAGTCATCAAAGTAGACAATATATACATTTTCGTGTCTCTTTGCGATGAAAATTAGCTTGTTTGTATTGATGTCATTTACCTGGCAGCTTTTAGAGTCAAAGGCGACTCTCCATCCCTAGTCACAATGTTGGCTAATGCTAAGCAGATTATACTTGAGACCTTTCACCAATAGAACATTCTTGATTGTTGTTGTGCTTGCTTTAATTGTACCAACTCCTTGAACTTCACCTTTAGAGTTATCTCCAAAGGTGACATCTTTTCCTTTCTTAGTGAGACTAATGAACTATTCCTTATCACCGGTCATATGTTTGCAGCAGCCGCTATCAAGGCACCACGACTTCTTTTTTTGCAGTTGAGCCTTCAAACATTCTTCATTCTACTCCTGCTCAACCTGCTAACACAGTTTTTTAGTTTGTAGATTTAGGTACCCATATTGTTATGGGTCCTTGGTGGTTAGTAACGATATAAGTTCCTTTAGGCACCCAGATCTTTCTGATCTTAGGTTGATTCCAATCCCTCTGATAGCAGTCAGGAGATTGATGGCCTTTTTTGCAACAGATATAGCACACCATAGCTCGTACCCTAAAGTTCCTTTGGTTCTTGTTACCATTGAAGCGATCGCTTCAAGAGGACTGAGTGACATTACTATCAGCTTTCTTGAGCTCATTCAACTCATGGTCAAGTTTCTTTTTTTTCCTCTGTTGCATGCTTTAGTGCTTCCTCAATGGTGTTCTTGGAATCTTGAATGCTTGTTAGTTCCTTCTTTAAACAATCTAAATCATTCATCAATCCCGAATTCATTTTCTTGAGAGTTTTATATCTTGCAGCCAATTTCTCAAAATCATAATATAAACCATCAAATTCAAACTGTAATTTTTCAAAAGAAAAAACGGCATCAGCAACTACCTCAATATCACTATCTTTTGCCATGAGATAGAGGTTGGCTTTGATGTCTTCTTCAACATCACTGGCTTCTGATGAAGTAGTGTCACTGTCAAATCATGTTCCAGCCATCATTGCTTTCTTCTTTCTCTTTTTGTCCTTCTTCTGATTCTCATTGTTGTTCAGGGGACAATCAGGCTTGATGTGTCCTGGCTTTCTACATCCGAAGCATATCACAGGGGTCTGCTTACTTGCTTCACCCTTGAACATGTCCTTCTTGAAGTTCTTCTTGTAAAGACGGTTTCTTCTTCCAAGGAGTTTTTTCTATCTCCTGGTGAAGAGAGCAGTCTCTTCATCTAAATCATCATCAGTGTCATCAATAGTCATACTATCGATTTTCTCTTCAAGAGGAGAGACCTTCAGGACTAAACCTTTTTTTTTCAGCAGCCTTTTTCTTCTCATAATCTTCACAGCTTTTCAACTCTACTTCATGAGTAAGTAGAGATCCACAAATCTCATCAAAGGTGGTTTCATTGAGATTTCTTGACTCTCGAATAGTTGTGGTAAGAGGGTTCCATGACTTTGGCAGTACTCTTAGTAGCTTCTTAACTCTTTCACTTTCTGGGATGGCTTTTCCGAAGTGACTCAGTCTATGAGTGATACTACTGAATTTGTCAATCAGTGAAGTCATTGTCTCAACTGGAGCATCTTGAAGGTTTCATATTCATACTGCAGCAAGCTGATCTTTGACTCCTTAACTTGAGATGTACCCTCATGAGTGACTCTGAGTTTCTCCCAGACCTCCTTTGCATTAGTGCAAGTAGAGACTCTATTAAACTTAGTAACATTCAGTGAACAATAAAGGGTATTAATGGCTTTATTGTTCAGCTGGAACATCTTTATATCATCTTGTGTCCATTCAACTCTAGGCTTGTCAACAATCTCTTCTCCAGCCTTCTTTGTTGCTTTCCAAGGTCTTTCCTGGATGATTTCCCACATTTCATAGTCAATTCTACAAATGAAGTTCATCATACGGGACTTCCAGAACTGGTAATTAGTGCCATCAAAGAGAGGAGGACGGTTGATTGAATGTCCTTCAACAGCTATGTTGAGATTCGATGATGATGCCATCTTAGATCAATCTTGCGGCTGTTAGTCCGATCTTACTCAAGAGTCAAGCTCTGATACCAATTGTTGGTCCACTTGATGTGTTAGAGGGGGATGAATATCACTTAATCGAAAATTTTGAGTTTTCTGAAAAATGTGTTATAGACACTAGTTCAAAGTATGCCAGTTAAAGACACTAATGCAACACAGAAATAAAAACTGCAAATAAAGGCAAATGAAATCGTAAAGGAAATAATTAAAGACGTTAACAACTGAATAGTTGAAAGTAAAGAGAGTAAGGAGAGATAAAACTGGAACGATTGAAGAAATGATGGATAATAGGAGACGCTTCGATTTATAGAGGTTCGGTCTTTCACACCTATGTCCTCTACCTAGGATACCACACATCAAGGGTTTTAGAACCCACTATCAGGGAAGTTAAACTGGTTTCACAACACCTTTTTACAATCCTAAAGCTTCAAACCCAAAGTTTTGACACCGAGTGCGAACCCACACACAAACAACCCCAAGTGCACAACTTGCACTTGAACAAACACAATAAACAGAGTGAATAAGTGTAAAAACAATCCTAAAAGATCCTAATACACACAATCAAGCCTAAAACAATCTAAAGATTTAAACTTTAAGCGCTAATACAATTATCCAAGTAAACTACAGAAATTGAAGTGAGAGCAAAAACTTGGATTTTAGGGATTTTGAAATTCTGGAGAGAGTAAATGACTTGATCTTCAAAAATGCTCCAAAACTTAGACTCAAACGGTTAGATTTGACTATTTATACTTATCTCCAGCGAACTAGCCATTTTAGTTTGAAATTCAAATTATTTTCTCGTTTTCTTGTCTTTTAGTCGCGCCAGCTGTTGACAACTCTAGCGTGTCCGTACGACATTGATCGCTTCAGCGCATTCATACTGTTTGTCATGTAGTTGCTAGTCGCTTCAATTTCCAGAACATTAATCCCACTAATGTCTTCCAGTTTTCTTCCAACTTTGAAAATCAGTCTTGACTTGAATATTCTTCATGCATGCTGACTTGAATATACTTCTTCAAATTTGAGCTTTGCCTTCTGAAATTGCTGCCGTTGGCTTCAAATGATCTCCCTCGAAAACTTTGAGCTCTTCATATGCCTAAGGCTTTGTGGCATTCTTCTTCATCAGTGTCATTGATGAAGTTTTTTTTTAAGAGTCTACAATGCTCAACGTTTCTCTTATTAAAGACTTCACTGCACACTTAGTAGATACATTAGCTAGCACATTTGGGTTTATTTTGTTATCATAAAAAACAACCTGGTTCAACAATACGTACGTCAAACAATTTTTTGGCCAACTTTGATCTCACATAGATCTCATCTCCAAATAACACACAATGCATCGTATAATATATTTTTAGGATCTGGCATACATGAGTGTGATCTGCTTGATGTTTTAAAGTACTCAAAATAAGACAGCTGAGACACCCATTTTTGTCCTGTATCCTTTAATTTAAATCAATTTGTTTCTTATTTGGCATTAGGGTCACCTAGGGGCATTTCGCTTATTTGCACATTCAGGGGCATTTTAAGTTCACTTTTAATTTTAGATTAGCTAATTTATCTCTTAATTATCTAGATTGCATCTGAAAAACCCAAAAAATCTTAGTATGCACTTTTGGCATTTTTACATATTTCATGATTTAGCTTCATTTAGTAATTCAACATTTTTGCACTCTGATCATATAGCTTAAGCCGTTTTAGTAATGGGTCTAGTTTTCAATTTGTATGCTCATATGTCCCACCTATTTTCATTTTCCCTTTAATCATATTAGTTATATTAATGAACATTCCTCATTAGGCATGACATTTTCTCCATGAACATTCTTATTGGTCCATTAGTCACATAAATATTAGGCAACACATGTTCATTAAGCAAAACATGTTCTTATTGGTCAACACATGTTCATCTGCTGTACTGGACCTGTTACTTGAGAAGAAATTTGCTAATGGATTTAGCCATCTAAGGTACAAAATTATTTCCTTTTGAAAGCTCCCAAGGTTCATGTTAGAAAATCCCAAAAGAAAGTACAAGATTAAAAAAGGAAATAAGACAAAAGCTTTAGATGACTATTCTATATGCACATTTCTTCCTCTGCCTTTGTTGTTTGCTAAGCCTGTCAAAAATGGAAAGAAAGGAAATTTAGCAAGTACAATAGGTTCAAACTAGAAATTTAATGGCACATGTCAAGCTTTTCATTTTTGCATGCATAATCATCTTATTCAGCATCTGCACATTCTTGATCACATTAGTACAAACCATTTTAGATAGCAATTAGAGGATGAGCTTTAGCATAGCACATTTACATTCTATTTTGTCTATAGTACTAATACAACAAGTTACCTTCATGCTAATCATCAAGTCATTATGCAACATATTTAAGGCCTAAAATGCAGTGGCTATTAAAATGACCAAAATTAGCTGCAAGGGAGTAATAAAACAGTGGCATATGGAGGGCAAGTGTGCTTAAAATAATGGATCAAGATGAATATGCTAATTGCTCTAATCAGTAGCTAAAGGCATCTAATTTTTGCTGCTATATAGCGTGCTTGTGTGCAGGATAGCTAGATGAACAAGAATGCAAGATTATGCCAACTAGACAAAGTCTTATACAGTCTAACAAAGTTAACATTTAGGTGCAACAAATTTCCCCAACAGATCAGCAACAGGATGAAACGGCAAGGTGATTGCACAATGACAATTCAAAGCACCAAGAAGAGAAATCAATGGGATCACAAGATTAGGATTAAGATTGGAAATGGTCAAATAAATCAGTGGCACATATGAACAAAATACACATAAACAAAGCAACAGAGGATACCATCCAATTTTGCCCATCAGATTCCCAAATTCGGTTAGAGGAAATTACCTCATTGGAAGCATCGACGCCAGCTCATTCTTATCCCCTTCTCGATGGCAAATTCAACTGCACAAAAGGACAAAATTGGTTAGCTAAGACAAAGGAATGAAAAACAGAAAAGGGGGGAGAACGAACACACAATTCAGAGGCTCATCCTCTCTAAAAAGTTTTCCTCCTCTCATGACTGAGACAAAAAAAAAAACACACACTCTCTCTCATCAAAAAACACTGATCTCTCTCCTAAAAATTCAGCTAGCTTGATAGCTCCAGAAAAAACCCCATTTTAGTAGCAATCAAACCGAAGCAAAAGTAGAAAATACCAAAAAAGAGAGGAAAAGAGCTAGAAAAATCCAGATTAGGGTTCATAAAGGGGATTTGGGGGTTTTCTCTAGGTTGTTTGTTTCAAGAAATTGGCTCATGGGTTTCGAAGAGGGTATTGAGAAGAGTAACATAGTGTAAGTTAATGGTGATTCGACGGTGGGATCGCTTGGAATCGGTAGTTCAAGGTCGGAGATGGCGTTGAAGTTGATCAAGCTCGAAGTTTTTGGTTCGGGGAAGGTAGTAACGAGCTTCTGAAGGAAGCCATGGAGGTGGCGAGCTCGTGAGTTGTAGAGGAGGCGCGCTAGGGCTTCAACTAGAGGAAGAAGATAGTCAAGGAAGAAGAAAATAGAAGGAAAAAGAGGATCTTCGGCAAAAAAGTAAAAAGCTTGCATCATACGACACTGTTTGGTAAGCTCTCTTTTTAATTTCTTCAATTAAGTCCACTTTATTTCAATTTGTTGCGATTTGAGGCCTGTTTGCTTGGTGTATTTAGTTTTGCTTCTAATTTTGTGATTGATGGAGTCATTTCTAATTAATTTACATGTGTTTATGTGGTTATGGTGGTGATTTGTTGATTTAAATGTTGATTTTGCTAAAAGTTTGGATGTTTATTGAAAAGGGATAAATACTCAATTCAGGATATAACGTTTAGGCGAAAATGCAATTCAGGATACACCGTTACGACTTGTGTCAATTCAGGATATAACGTTATCGGGCTGTGTCAATTCAGGGAAATAAGTGGTGGGCTGACATGTTTTACTTACAGGCACTCTGACAAGCTGACATGGCGTGTTCTGAGAGGCTGACATGGATTCCAGCGTGAAATTTTATATTTCATCAAAATTGTGTTAAAATTTGAAAAAAAAATTAAGTTCAAAATTAATTATTCCTCCTCGTAACCCAAACCCAGGAGAAAATTTTGAGATTGTTTGGGTTTAATATCCATTGGGTTTTATTTCCACCCAATTTGTAATCTTTTTTGAACAAAAAAAATTGTAATCTTTTGCAATTACCAGAATATAATTTGTAATCTTTAATAAGGAAAAGCAAGTAGGGAAGAAACCATTATGGTCAAAGAGGAAATTTGAGACACAAGACACTCTAAATCCAGAAAAATATAGTTTAATTTCGAAATTATTTATTCAATCTTCCTAACCCACCAGGAGGAAACAATTGAGACGGTTTGGGTTTTGTACTTTTATTTCCATTGGGTTTTATTGCCATGTAGTCATGAAAGAAGAAGAATTACAAAGTTACAGATTTGAAATTCATTGATCTTTCCAAGGAATAAAAGCATTTTTTACCTAACTTCTGCAATTTTCTTCAATGGAAACATCATTCCCCTCCTTTTCATTAACCAAAACGAAAGCTTTGTTTCCTCAGATTTTGCCCTCCTCAATTGAAGTGAATTCCTTCATTTCCGTTTCCATTACCAGACTGATCTGAGGCTTTTTTTATTTTTAAAATTTTGGCCAGAAGACAACGTGATTCATTGATAAAGAAACCAAGGTTCAATAGAATACACTCTCAACAAACAAAATCCAACAATACAAATAAAAGCAAGACATATAACAGATTAAGATGACGATGGTCTTTCAACCCGTGATCATCCCTTCTCTAGCCTGCCGAGCTACCCAGTCAGCAGCCATATTCGCTTTACGCTTCACTGTGTGAAACTTTGCCTCCATTGTTGTTCTTAACAAGCTCTGAATATCAGCAACAATAGATGAAATTCTCCAACTCGATGCTCTAGACCTCTGCTGCAATACTTTAAGCACCACTTCTATATGACTTTCAAGAAGGGGGATGGGGGTTATGAAGTCTTTAATGAGTTGTTTATTGGGAAGCCGAGCAAGGGAAGGAAGGGGAAAGAGAACAAAACGAAAAAGGAAATAAAGGAAATAACAGAGGGGAGAAGGAAGACCAAAGCAAGAAGAAGAAGAAGAAGACATGGTTTGAAAGATTGAACGAAAAAGAGGAATTAGGGATTTGGAGGATTAGGGTTAGAATTAATTTCTGGTGGGTTTAGATTTTTTTTTTTCAATTTTTTTTTTAAAATTTGTTTTTCAAATATTTTTTATTTTTTTAATGCCTCGTGGCCAATAAATTCCACGTGGACTTTTTTACGCGAATAACTGGCGCGTAAAAAATATCAACTAACGGTTCTGTCTGATTTTTGCCTAAATTGACACAACCCGATAACGTTACATTCTAAATTGACACAAGTGGTAACGATATATCCTGAATTGAATTTTGGGGCAAACGTTATATCCTGAATTGAGTATTTAGCCATTGAAAAGGTTTGGTCTTTGATTAATAAAATGTGGTAGATTAGATTTATGTTCATCATTTATGCTTTAATGGTTTATTTTGATAAAGATTTATGTCTAAAGGCTTAAATTTGCTATTTTCATGTTAAAGTTAGGAACTTTGTTTGCTATGATGTGATGAAAATGATTGGGTTTTGAATATGATTATTTCTTTTAAATTTAATTTAGACTTGGAAGAAAAATCAAGCCTTTAGTTTAAAGTTTTGATTTTTAAAGTATAATTGAATCAAAGATGGATTCATGATTACTTTTTTGAGTTGATTTTGAGTTGATTTTGAGCATAAAAATGGAACCTTTGATTGGAAGCTTAGATTTTCAAATTAAAGTTAGCTTGATAATTGGGTTTTATACCATTAAGAGCTAATTTTAATTTTAAAACCCAAGTTTTGAATTAAAAGGTTTAATTATTTAAATCAAAATTAGCACAAAGAAGGATTGGTGAATCCACTTGAATTGCTTTTAGTCTAAAAATCAAAACTTGGATTTAAGGACTTGTTTCTTTTAGTTTATATTAAATTGAAGAAATTGTCCTAGTTCATGATAATTTAGTAACTTGTATTTGGGTTCATTTAAAGACCTAGATTTGTTTTTGTGTTCAATTAGGTGCCTGAAATATTCAATTTAGTTCACATAAAGACCCAAAGTTGTTTCCTTGTTCACCTAGGCCCCTGATTGAAACTTGGATTTGTTTTTTTGTTTAATTAGGTCCCTGACCTTGGATTTTATTTGTTTTTGTTGCAATTTGCTCCTTGATTTGTAGTATTCCTAACATGATTGTGCAATTGAGCCCCTGTTTTGCATCATTTATGTTTTTGTTTTCCTGAATTTATTTAATCTTTTATTTGATGTGCAGAAAAGTCCCAAGCCTATACAAGTTGACCCTTAAGTTTTTATTTCCTTCCATTTAAGTGATTTGTTGTCTAAGTTAATTGGCCCAATTAGGCCTTGGTGTGTAATAATCTAGTAATTTAGAGTAGAGATAAAGTAGAACCTAATTGCATGTATATCATATTTACTTGTATCATATTTACTTGCCATTAATTATATCTGTTTGCATATCATGCCACCTTTTAAAATCAGTTGATGACCGTAACCCTTCCGAAGAAGGGGCATTCAGTGAGTGGTCGAGTTTTCGGGGCCACTGAATGTCTCTGAGGATGAGACGGTTCTTCTCGGGATGCATCGGGGCTCCGAGCATATATCCCGGGAAGTGCTTTCAATAGCCCGGGTTACATGAGTCAACTTTAAAAATCGGACCTTCCATTTATCATTTGCATATATGCATTAATCGAGAGTTAGAAAAAGATAAAAAAAAAAGGAAAAATCAGAAAATTAAAAGAGGCAATAAAAAGTGTTTTCAAAAAGGTTTTTTTTTTTTCAAATCATGTTCTCTTATTCAATTTTCAAAATTAAGAAATGGGTAACTCAAGAGTTTTTAAGGTAAGCATTTTCAAAAATAAGAATGTTTTTAATTAAGTAATTCCAAAAGAAGATTTTGGAAAATAAAAGTCTAGGTAATCCCAAAAGAAGATTTTGGAAAAATAAAAGTTTAAGATATCCCAAAAGAAAATTTTGGAAATTAATTGATTAAACTTTTTTTCAAAAATAAAAAATGGTAAAAAGATTTTGTCACAGCATTTTCAAAATTTCTTCCCGGAGCGGAAGATTCAACAAGAGAACAAACAGTGAAAGAGAATCGAGATAGAATTGATCGACGGTGTTCGGTCATATTCTTCGAATTCTCGACATTCGTTTTAAAAATACTTTTATTTTCTTTCATAACCCTTTTCAAATAATAATCAAAGATTAGGATTAAAAGCAACCATATTTTTCTTTTGGACCCACTAGATTTAGTTAGACTAAAGGTACCATCATTTGACGGCCGACTCGGGGGTACTAATCCTTCCCTGGGCGTAACCGGCTCCCGAACCTAGATTTAGGTTGCAAGACTGGACCTTAGATTTAGTGGGTCCATTGCCAAGCTTTGGACTTTACTTAGCTTAAGTGGCCTTTAGGTGACTAATCACACCTCAAAAAGATTAGTGGCGACTCCTCCTTTTCAACGTCGTTTCGGCAGCGGTCCCCGGACCTGAACGTTTCGACAGCTTGGCGACTCTACTGGGGACCTTAGAGAGTCAGGCCTCACTTAGTTTAACAAGATCTAGGGTCTTAATAATAATTGGCTGCATTTTGTCCTTTTCTTTGATTGTGTTACATTTTCAGTGTTTATTGTTGCTTATTCCTTGGTTTTATTGCTTAACCGTGCTTTTCGTGTTGTGTTGATTGGTGGTCAGCTGCTAGTTTTGGGTTAGGCTGGGGGGTTTGGTTGAGTATATCAGTAATGGTAAAAGGTTTGTATGTCCCTTCTGCACCACATCACTCTTTGCATTGCATGCATCAGCTCGAACCCGGAACTTGAATTTTATACCTTTAGCTCGGGGCAGGTTAGCTAACCTTTGTGGGGTCAATTAAGATCCCCGTATGGGTTATGTGAAATGCCTCCACTCGAATTGAACCCTTTTCAATGAGTCTATAATGGGTGAGAATTGGGGGTTTTACTAGGCTAGAGTGGGCGACAGTAAGGACAATTTGGGAACCTTTTAGAAGTCTAACCAAAACCCAGCATATAGAAGTGAGAAAGCTAGCCGGTATAAAGCCAAACCCGTGAGGATGAGTGTAATAGGACACAAAGAAGGGACATTTCCAACCTTTTACTTTTCACTGACTTTTAAGATCGGACTGTAGAGTGAGTAATGACATTATTCACGTTAGGAGACCACCCGCCCCAGGAGGACCGTTGCGTCCGAATTTTTGTTCAAGAAAAACCTTTTTATTCAAAAAGGGGCGTGATTTTACTTCAATTTTCAGTTATTTATTCATGCTTTATCTTTATGCTTAGTTACTAACCGTTTTTGTTCTGTCTCTGTTTCTTTTTTACAGTTGCATATGTATAATTCTTTTATTTTGCAGGTTGCATTGTGCATCCACATGCATTTCATATCTCCAAAAACATAATTGATCATGCATGCTCACGCATTTGCTCATCAACATAGTTTGCCATGTCATGCATCTTTTTTATGTATCCATCGGCATGAGACCTTGAACACCACGTCACTTGCATTTTGCCTTTCCATGCACAGTTACAAGAGTTGTAGAGTTGTCAAGCCATCAACTTGTATATATGATCATGCATACATTGTGCATTAGTTTGTCACTTGTATATGCGGTGCATCCATCATGCATCATCATCGGTATTTGTTAATAGATACATTTCACGCATATAGATAGTTTATGTAGACATCTTGTATATATCATTTGTTTTCTACCTTCTTGTGGGAATCAAACATCATCAGGCTAGTATGTGAGATTTGAGAAAGCACATTGTAAGGTCAGGTTGGAGATGCCAAAATAGGGTCAAAGACCTTCCTTCCTTAGATGCTTCGAAGGTAGCCAGGTCGTGCCAGTGGAGTTACTCTCGCTCTAACAGATGGCTAGTCAATAGAGGACTTCAGGATTTCAGTAGAAGGGGTCTTAAGTTGTTTCTTGAGTAATGGAGGGACACAGCTCTAGATCAGTCACAAAGGGACAACAGAAGCCCGCCAAAGGGGAATTTCTCAAATTTCAGAGCTCATTTTATACATGCATGACATAAGCATAGCATTTTGGCTTAGCTTATTGTGTTTTGTATCTCCAGCCTGTAGGATTCCATGTGATTGAGCTAAAAAGGACCCTATTTTTATGCCTATTTTATTATGTTTTTAGACCCATTTATGCTTAAATATATGCTATTTTATTAATATTTGTGTTTTTAGTCTTTAAGTGATGTGAAAATGAGAAATTGTTATTTTTCACTATTTTTGGAGCTATTTTGATGACTTTTTACACAGATTTGAGCAAAGCAATTTTGAGCATAAATTTGGAAATTCGAAGTTCGTATTTGAAGACCATTTGAAGACTTATTTGAAGATTTGAAGACTTTGAAGATTTATTTCAAGAGGAAGAATTGAAGAATTGGAGTTTTAATTGAAGACAAGCCATGGACAAGCCCTTATGCTTTGGTATTTATGGATAATTTATATGGGAAAATACTCAGCCCATATAAGATATTAATTGGAATTAAAATCCCAATTAATGACTCCTAAATCCAAGGAAATATCCAAATCCCGTAGATTCCCGATTCTAGTCCTAACATGATTAGGATTCAGGAGCAGTTTTGGTAGAAAATTCATAACTTTCTGCTCAGACCTCCGTTTGAAGCCCATGAGTACTCGTTGGAAAGCTAACTCCGAGATCTACAACTTTCCTTTGAAGTCAAGACCCAGTTCTGCCGTTTTCAAGTCCGAAAATGCCGTTGAAGTTTCTGCACGAATTCAGCAAAAATTCAGGATCCTATTTTAACTTGGATTCTACTCTAGGATGACATTTATTCTAACTTGGACTCTAAGTTAGACCCCTAAATCGACTTAGACCACTTTCCAAGTTAGGATTGGAATTCTTAGGGTTAGTTCCACTATAAATAGCCACCTCCTGTATCACAAATCACACACCTCATACACTTACACACCTTTACACACCAATTCACATAATTCTCTTTAGATTTATTTTCTAGTTTTTCTTCCAGTTTTTAGGCAAAGGGTGCGCCACCCCCTATACCCATAGGGAGGTGCGGCATACCTAGCTATTTTGTCAAGGAGATTTCGCCCCTCCAAAGTCCTGTAAGTACTCTTATGCCTCTCATGGATTTTCCCAAATCCATGAGTAGCTAAATTCTTAATACTTCTGATCCTTTGGTGAATTCAATCAATTAAATATGGTGAGATTTCTGTTCTTATAATTTGGTATTTTATTCTTGATAGATAGCATGTTAAACTCTGTTTTAATTCTACAATCTTGATCTTTATTGATTTATGTGGCCACCAAAGAGGTAATTTGAGAGATTGTTGGCTAGATCAAACAACAAGGTTGACGCATGAGTTTGATTGTGTGTAGCAAGTTAGTCGCGCTTGACGGCGGGTTAATTGGATTTGCATGCCAGTGATCAGATTTATCTGGTTGTTGTATGGTTTTATTTATTAAGCATGTGTGAAAGAACTAATAAAAGTTGATCTTAATGCTTTGAATCCTAGCAAATCTTTAAGGCTTGACAGCTAATTGATTAGTTAGGAGGAAAAAGGGGTAATTTAAGACTTGACGGCTAATCTTATCTAAATAGCATGTTAGGGTTTTCCCTAGGCCAGTTATCATCTTGAATTTAATATTGAATTTATCTTTTAAATCAAGGACCCATAATTAATTTGATTGTTTTCTACCATTGATGAAGAAGTATACCCTTAATTATTGTTTTCTTTCTTATCTGCCATAGACTTAGATTTAATTTACTTTGTTTTGTTTTCTAGTTTAATTGTTTTCTGTTTAATTGCTTTCTGTCAATCTCTGTTTTCTGTGTTGTTTTTGAGGGATTTTAAGGACTAAATTTTCGGATAAAATCTATCACCATTCTCTGTGGGATCGACCCCTATTTGCCCTATCTACTTAGTTAGGAGTTTGTTGGGATTTTATTTTTATGATTGTTAACGATTGATCATAAATTTTGGCACCGTTGCCGGGGAAGGGAACTTTTTCTGGTCTTTGCCAGGGGAAGGAACAATAGACTCATCTGAAGACGAATCCCGCGAATTTTCTCTTTGTGTCTGCGTGTCTGCATTTTTGATCTAAAAAAAAATCCGTTTTTAATTTCGAGTTTGCGTTTTTATCTAAAAAAAAAATCTGTTTTGTGTTTTTGCGTCAAAGAAAAAAAAACTATTTTTGCGTCATAAAAATTTTGTCCCTGCGTCGATAAAAAAAAAGAGTTTTGCGTTTTTAATTTAAAAAAAAAATCTGTTTTGTTTTTCTGCGTCATAAAATTTGTTTTTTGTTTCTGCGTCATAAAAAAAGTTTTTGCGTTTTTTCTAAAAAAAAAAAAGGAGTTTTTGCGTCATAAAAAGAAAAAAAAACTTTTTGTGTCTGCGTTTTTATTAAAAAAAATATATTTTCTTTATTTTCTGTCTTTAATTTTAATTTTTGTTTAAGAACTTTTACTACTAACAAATTTTCTTTTGAGTTTTTCTAGGAAGCTGCATGCCAAAGACAAGAAGTAGTGGTATAGAAGATTTTGAATTTAATCCATAGCCAGAAAGAACACTACTTTCGCTAAGGAAGGAGAAATCAAATCGACAACAAAAAGAGGAGCCATCCAATTCGAGTTCTCAATCAAGATCTCCTAGATTTGCTGCTTCAACATCATCACAAGACATGGCAAACGAAGAACCTAAAACTCTGAGAGAGCTTTCTGCACCAAACGTCAATGCCCAACGCTTAGCAATTCGATACCCGGATACGACTACAAATTTTGAGATTAAATCTGGATTTATTCAGATTTTACCCAAGTTTCACGGTCTGTCTGGAGAAGATCCTCACCGACATCTAACCGATTTCCAGATTGCCTGCACGTCAACAAATATTCAAGGTATCACTGAAGACCAATTCAAGCTAAGGACTTTCCCGTTCACTCTTGTGGATCGTGCGAAAGATTGGTTTTACCTCTTACCAACTGGTTCAATCACATCTTGGACGAGCCTTAAGAAGTTGTTTTTGGAAAAGTACTTTCCTGCTCACAAGGTATCAAGTATAAGGAAGGAAATTTGCGGAATTAAGCAACGCCATGGAGAAACAATGCACGAATATTGGGAACGTTTCAGGACACTATGTGCGAGCTGCCCCAATCATCAAATCAATGAATAGTTGCTGATCCAATACTTCTACGAAGGATTACTACCGTTTGACAGATCTTCCATAGATTCTGCCAGTGGAGGTGCTTTCATAGACAAAACTCCCACCGACGCTTGGACTTTAGTGGAGAACATGGCTGCCAACACTCAACAATTCGGATCTCGAGAAGACTATTCAAGACAAGGCGATATAAGAAGAATCAATGAAGTCTCTACCCATTCCACCTCACTGGAGCAACAACTTCAAGAAACAAATCAGCAAGTCGCTGCACTCACTGATTTATTCAATGCGAATTTTTCAAGTGTGCCTAAGATTTGTGGTATTTGTAAACAAGGACACTACACTGATAAGTGCCCTTCTTTGGAACACACCGCGCAAGAAGTCAATGTTGTTGGAATGCAAGGAGCATATCAAAGGAAACCTGAACCTTATTGGAGAGCTGAGCAACCAAGTCAACAATATGGGAACCAAGGTAACTATCAAGGAAGTCCAATGAATTATCAAAGGCCTAATTTCCAACAATCTTCACAAGCTATCGAGATGCAACAATTGAGAGAAGCTATGGAGATGATGAGGAAACAAATCAGTCAATTGGCTAGTGACATGAGTGAACTCAAGACACAAGGTCAACAAAGGATCCCATCGCAACCAAAGGTACCTCCGAAGGAGAACGTAAGTGCAATCACTTTAAGGAGTGGAAAAGAGTTGGAAAACCCCTATCCAACCCATGCCGCACAAGATGAAGGAAGAGCCGAGCTACACCAAAGAAGAATTGCAAGTGCCTGACAAAGAAATCAAGATCGAAGACGAGTCCAGAAAAGATGGCGCCACCACCAAGGAAAAAGCCAAGGAAACCGCCACTGACAAGAAGGATTCAAAGACTGATGCTGCGCCACCTTTTCCATCAAGATTGAAGAAGTCAAAGAAAGAAGATGATGATCCAGATATTTTGGAGATACTGCGCAAAGTTGAGGTCAACATCCCACTTCTTGATGCTATTCAACAAATTCCAAACTATGCTAAGTTACTTAAGCAACTTTGTACCAACAAGAAAAGGTTACAAGGTAAGGTAAGTGCTGGAGTTAATGTCTCTACCGTGCTTCAAAAGAGTTTACCTCCTAAGTGCAAGGATCCAAGTACGTTTTCTATTACTTGTTCTATTGGAAAAAGAATTATAGAGAATGCTATGCTAGACTTAGGTGCATCTTTAAGTGTTATGCCTTATTCTTTTTATCAATCTTTAAATCTTGGTCCTTTGAAAAATACTAATGTGATTCTGCAGTTAGCTGATGGATCTTTGGTTCATCCCAAAGGTGTTCTAGAGATTGTCTTAATTCAAGTTGAACACTTGATTTTTCCTATTAATATCTTCGTTATGGAGATGGAACATTCGAAAGATCAATGTTCTCTTTTATTAGGAAGACCTTTCTTAAGAACTTCCCATACCAAGATTCATGTATTCGATGGTTCATTGACCATGGAATTCGATGGTGATGTTATCCACCCTAGAATTTCATCTCAATCGCCATTAAACTCTAACAAGTTTGTTTGTGTTGTGAGTGTTAAAATTGCTAGGAAAGCCCGAGAAGAATCTTCATCGATGACATCTGCCCAGATTTCCAAAGGAAGACAAAGGATAAAAGACATTCGACAACGCTACGACGAGAATTTCCACCAATTTTGGGGGAGATTTAAGAAGTTGTGCATTGATTGCCCTCAACATGGATTCAATAAAAGATTTCTAATCCAAATCTTCTATGGAGGATTAGGACTCAAAGATCGAGTTCTTGTTCATTCCTTTAGTCGCACTCCAATATTGAAGAGAACCCCGGAGAATGCATTCTATGCGTTTGAAGAACTATCCAGAAGGACAGAGTTTTCAACCTCAAAGGAAGTAAGAGATGCCAACAAGCATGGAGTTCAGCCACAAGGAGTGAAGCAGAAGATGGAAGCCAAGGAACCAAAGGAAGACGCTCAAGGCCATGATCGAGCCAACCCAATCGGCTATTGCCCGGCCATCATCACACATGGCCCGGATAGGACCGGCCATACCCGAGCCACGCCGAGACATATGCCTGGCCACAGCCCGGCCACCCGAGCCATCTACCTGGCCACGCCCGGACTCCTCCGCGCACCACAACCGGCCATCCGCGCCGCCTGCCCGGTTATCCGCACCTTCTTCCGCGCCATTCCAGACGCCATCCGCCCCGACTGCGCGGCCATGCCCGACACCACCTGCCTCATCCGAGCCTCATGCCCGGCTAGGATCAGTCACAGCCGAGCCATATGCCCGGCCATATCTGCCCAAAGCAGCATCCTCCGTGCACCATGCCTGGCCACCCGCGCCACTTGCCCGGTTAAGCCAGACATCAGCCAGGCCATCTCAAGCTTCTACCCGGCCATATCCGCCGATTGCCGCGCCACTACCAAGCCAATACCGACCATTCACCGTGCCACCACCGGTTAAGCCCGTGCCACCACCGGCTATGCCCGTGCCATCACCATTCCAAGCCGCCACATACCCTGTGATGATTTCAAGTCTTGATAAAATTCAACTTGAAGTTCTCAAAGCCATTAATGATACTCTCAAAATCATTGTGGAATTGTTGAAGGAATGTACCCATAATTCCTTCACCCTTGAAGAATAATTTCTTTAAGGCAGTCTAGCCAAAGACCTTAAAGAAAGGCGCTTATTGGGAGGCAACCCAATGATTTTACATGAAGAACCGAAGGAGAGCAAATGGAGCTTAATTTGGACGATTGCAAGATGAATACAAAAGGAGTCCAGTTTTAGAAGCAATGATGGAGCTTATGCCTGCAAACAAAGAAGCTTTCTTTAACTCTATCTTTTCTAATTTTCCTTGCATTATTTTTCCTTGATTATTGCTTTGATTGCTTCCTGTTCTTTGATGTGAATTAATTGTTAGTGTTAGTTTTTATTTCATGCATTTAAATAAACCACATGACCATGCATAATTGTTTAATTTTATATGTGTTTCCACATTGAGGACAATGTGTCTTTTCAGTGTGGGGGAGAGAGTCTAGTATAATAGAGAGTCTGCATGCATAGTATAATAGAGAGTGTATAATAGAGAGTCTGCATGCATCATAATTAATGCCGTAATTTTTTCGAAAATTTTGAAAATTTTGCATATATTAATTGATTGATTTGATTATGATTGATTAATACTTAGAATTTTTAAGAAAATTTTATTTGATTGAATGATTTATAGCATGATATCTTATTTCTTAGAATTAGGTATAATTAGAGTTTTGTGATATGATCTTATTGCTTATTTCTTCTATGATTATCTATTTCTAGAACTTTTGTTTAATTTTTATTGAAATTACAATTATGATAGTATGTTATGGATATGTCAAGAACAAGTGTGGGGGACTACTTATATAAAGGGGTAGTTAAAAAATCTTTTTCAAAAAGAAGTGCTTTCATGCAAGAGGAGAAGAGGTATTTCTGCATACATTAAAAAAAAATATATATAAATCCATTGTTGTCACTCTTTTCTTTAACAAAAGGAGTTAGTAACCCTTGGAAAGAGGATAAGAGGCATGGAATTGCAGAAATATTGTCCCTCTGAAAAAAATAAAAAGAAGGAGTCCTTCTAGAGTGCTAGTAGCCTTAAAAATGGGAGTTAGTAACCCCAAATCATGAACACTTCGAGGTTAGTAACCTCAATTTTCTAAAAAACAAATACCCTTTAAAAATCTATTATAACCCACACGTAAATCCTTGATTTGTATCTGTGATATGCATTCCTTTGAGTAATGGAGATAAAAGTGAAGACATAAGCTTATGGAAAGAAGTAGTTATAGGATGTAATGAATGGTAAGTGATTAGAACTACTTTAATTATGGTTACTTAAGAATAAAGATGCTTGTTATTTGTTGATCTTTTGAATTGAGTGCTCTTATGATTCTTTGTTATTTTGATTTCATAATTGCATTGATCCTTGATATGTGTATGCATTCAAAGTTTTTGAAAAGTTTAAATTAAGATGAAATTTTGATTTGCATTAGTTTAGTATTATAGGGTTGTTTTTAGGTGTTCAAATTTAGTAAGTTCATAGTTTTCTACACTAGTTTGCTAGGGACTAGCAAAGATTTAGTGTGGGGGAATATGATTGAGCTAAAAAAGACCCTATTTTTATGCCTATTTTATTATGTTTTTAGACCCATTTATGCTTAAATATATGCTATTTTATTAATATTTGTGTTTTTAGTCTTTAAGTGATGTGAAAATGAGAAATTGTTATTTTTCACTATTTTGATGACTTTTTACACAGATTTGAGCAAAGCAATTTTGAGCATAGATTTGGAAATTCGAAGTTCGTGTTTGAAGACCATTTGAAGACTTATTTGAAGATTTGAAGACTTTGAAGATTTATTTCAAGAGGAAGAATTGAAGAATTGGAGCTTTAATTGAAGACAAGCCATGGACAAGCCCTTAAGCTTTGGTATTTATGGATAATTTATATGGGAAAATACTCAACCCATATAAGATATTAATTGGAATTAAAATCCCAATTAATGACTCC
>AWUE01018750.1:0-64600 GCA_001974825.2 Corchorus olitorius | reverse complement strand
TTTCTGCATGAATTCAGCAAAAATTCAGGATCCTATTTTTAACTTGGATTCTACTCTAGGATGACTTTTAGTCTAACTTGAACTCTAAGTTAGACCCCTAAACTGACTTAGACCCCTTTCCAAGTTAGGATTGGAATCCTAGGGTTATTTTCCACTATAAATAGGCACCTCCTGTATCACAAATCACACACCAATTCACATAATTCTCTTTTGATTTATTTTCTAGTTTTTCTTCTAGTTTTGAGGCAAAGGGTGCGCCACCCCCTATACCCATAGGGAGGTGCGGCATACCTAGCTATTTTGTCAAGGAGATTTCGCCCCTCCAAAGTCCTGTAAGTACTCTTATGCCTCTCATGGATTTTCCCAAATCCATGAGTAGCTAAATTCTTAATACTTCTGATCCTTTGGTGAATTCAATCAATTAAATATGGTGAGATTTCTGTTCTTATAATTTGGTATTTTATTCTTGATAGATAGCATGTTAAACTCTGTTTTAATTCTACAATCTTGATTTTTATTGATTTATTGCGGCCGCTAAAGAGGTAATTTGAGAGATTGTTGGCTAGATCAAACAACAAGGTTGACGCATGAGTTTGATTGTGTGTAGCAAGTTAGCCGCGCTTGACGGCGGGTTAATTGGGTTTGCATGCCAGTGATCAGATTTATCTGGTTGTTGTATGGTTTTATTTATTAAGCATGTGTGAAAGAACTAATAAAAGTTGATCTTAATGCTTTGAATCCTAGCAAATCTTTAAGGCTTGACAGCTAATTGATTAGTTAGGAGGAAAAAGGGGTAATTTAAGACTTGACGGCTAATCTTATCTAAATAGCATGTTAGGGTTTTCCCTAGGCCAGTTATCATCTTGAATTTAATATTGAATTTATCTTTTAAATCAAGGACCCATAATTAATTTGATTGTTTTCTACCATTGATGAAGAAGTATACCCTTAATTATTGTTTTCTTTCTTATCTGCCATAGACTTAGATTTAATTTACTTTGTTTTGTTTTCTAGTTTAATTGTTTTCTGTTTAATTGCTTTCTGTCAATCTCTGTTTTCTGTGTTGTTTTTGAGGGATTTTAAGGACTAAATTTTCGGATAAAATCTATCACCCTTCTCTGTGGGATCGACCCCTACTTGCCCTATCTACTTAGTTAGGAGTTTGTTGGGATTTTATTTTTATGATTGTTAACGACCGATCACCATGGGTTCCGAATTTTTTTTCAATACACATATAATGAGATCTTTTCATGTTTTGTGGCAAATTGCTCAAAAGGGCAACTTCAAATTGCTTTTAGGGCCTTGGATGACAAATTGGTTCAGAAATCAAATAAGCCCACTTGCATAACACCTTTCAAACCACTTCAATTGTCGAGACACCTTTATCGCCCTTGTGATTAGTGGGGAGCAACAGTCAACGTAGTAATAACATGCTCATCTTCATCAATAAAGAGGCCCGACAAGACAATGAGGCAGAAGACATCAATCATCAAATTCCCATCAAAGAAAAAGAAAAACTGGGCCTAAAAAAGAAAGAGATCGCAAAAAGAGAATACAAAGAATTGCAATATCATGTACTCGAATAGTTTTTCAGAATGGTAAAAATCAAGAGACGTTTTTCAAGAAAATTGTTTTCAAGAAAAGGTTTACAAAAAGGTTTTGAGTCTATTAAGAGTTGCCTTTCATCAAAATATCCAGATCTGAAATGATAAATGGCCTTCTTTCTTATCCCTTCACTTGTAGAAAGTTATCCATTGCTGTCCCCTTTGAGCCTTATGAGTTTTCTTTCGAATTAACCCTGATCAAGGATCACCCTCCACACTGGAGGCAAAGAAGAAGCAGAGTTTACGGCAAATTGGGAAGATGATACCCAAGCACACTAATAGGGGTTGTGTGAATGAAGGGAAAGAAGAAAAGTGTCATCGATTGGAAAAAGATGTCCAAGCTTGTCAATAAGGATAATGTGAATAAAAAGAAAGTAAGAAGAGGGAGAGCATGTTAGGAAAGGCAGCAAAATCAATGGAGAAAATGTAGTACATGCAATGGTAAAATGCTATCTGAGATCATCAAAGACTCCATTGCAATAATAGCATATGCCAAAAAGGAAATAAAAGCAAATGAAAATCAAGGGCACAGAAGCAGCAGTCAGCCATAAGCTTCATTTTCAAGAGGAATTAAAAAATGATCAAGCAGAGTCCCAAAAGTATAACCGGTTGCTCAAGCAAGCAAGGGAATTCACAGTGTGACTGATGTCAAAGAAAAAGCAGAAATCACAGTTCAAAAACAGGACATCCTTTGCATTCAACTCAAAGAAAAAAAGAATAAAAAGAAAAAAGAAAAAAGAAAAAACTCAGCCTAAAAAAGAAAGAGGTTGGAAAAAGAGAAAATATATATAAGGAGGGGTCCAGGTTGAAAACCCGCAAAGGGCGGCTTGGATCCGTTGGGGGTCATTTGAGTTGAAAACCTGAAAAGGGCGGCTCAAAGTGAAAAAGAAGATGTGAATTCGAGGAGTAAGAAAAGCAAGAAGGAAGAACGAAAACAAAGAAAAGGGGTTAAATATAATAAAGAAGAAGATGAATGAACAAGTTCAGATCAGAAGCTTGCAAGGGACTATGGAAAGGGCATTAAAGCATAAAGAACTCTTCACACAAACAAGAAATTGATCCTTGGATCAAGCACCCTCAAACACATTTTGAGCCTTTAACCCTTTCTTTGGCACCCCTAACCCAATCCCACATTATGTGCCTAATAAAGTCCATCTTTGATCAGGTCAGGATATTGAAGGTGAAGGGATTGTTCCTCAAATAGATATTGTTTTTGCAAAAGAAAAAGTGTTTTTCTCAAAAAAAGGTTTGTACAGAAAATTGTTTTCAAAAATTTTTTCAAATGCAAGTGCGTGGTGAAAAAAAGAAAAAGAAGAGAAGATAAAGCTCTAGGGTGAAAACCCGAGAAAGGGCAGTCTAGAGCAAGGATGGGAATTTCTGGAGCCTCCAAAACAGTCAGAGAAAACATGACCTCTTTTGCAGTAATAAACATTAACTCGAGAGTGGACGATGTCATCAAGCATTTCAGTCTTGTCAAGTGAAGTCAACACACCAAAATAAATCTTTTTGACAATTGCCATTCAATCCTTTCGAACCATACTTTTCTAAATACCCTGTGTTGATAAAAACCATTTTTGGACAAATAACAAATTGAGAATGTTTTGAAAATCTGTTTTGCAAAAGATTTGCGTTCCATTGTGAGCCTAAGAAGAAGGTTAAGTCAAGGATATCAGATGGGAAAGTCTTCTAAGTGGTGGTCACCAAATCTTTTGAGAAACCTCTCATAATCTTGAAAATGAGTTAACATGTGGGGCATGTCTAGTAAAATGATAGGATGTTGTTAGGGGCAAGTGGGGCATCATTAGGCAATCATGACATTTTTAAGCTACATGTTCATCATCTTTCAAGCTCTGACTTTTGACAAGTTTGTTGCAGGGAGATAATGAAGTTGATCCTTTGAACAAAGGGGCAATGGAATCCCAATCGTTCATGGAACATTTAAAGCAAGGAAGCCCGTTAGAAGGCATCAAATAAAACGAGGGAAGTCAACATGTTTTCACCCTCCTTAGTTGGTACATCTTTTCAACATACATGTGCATTCATACATACATGCACACACTAGAACATTTCATCTTCATCCATAGCAGGAGTGCAAGATAAAGACTCAGGTTCATTATGAGAGCAGAAAGAGGAACTCATAGTCATACAACAGAAGTCGTTTGGGGCATGTCTGGAAATAGAGGAATTCAGAATCATTGGAAAGGAGGCCGTTGGGGCAATTTAGAACAAAGAAGAAGGAAGTTAAGATCCTAACAGTGGAGCACAATAGAAATCACAGCTTTGTAGACACGGGTCAGACAAGTGGGGGCAGAAAAGAGGTCAAAAAGACACAAAAGAGAGTTCAAGAAACGATGAGGTAAGAAAGAGGAGTCAGAAAGAGGAAAGGGACAGAACCGGGAACAGTTGAAGGAGGTGGACCCGAGAAGACGGAAGACCCATTCAAACAGAGAAGTAGAAGCCAAAAGAAGTTCAATAGGTCGAAATTAAGAAGAAGAGACAGTGATCAAAGTATACATCTCAAAAAAAATATTTGAAGGGGGTCGAAGATGACTTTCATGGGGAGGTCTTAGAAAGGGGATCAATAATGAACTATACAAAAGGAATTCATCAGAAAATGGTGATGATGGCTTGAAGTTCAAAAAGATCAAGCTCCATATTTTAAAAGATGCTGGTTAATCAAAGGTGATTTTCTCAGAAGATTCAATTGGGGCAAGAGCTTATATAATGACAAAGAGTTAGCATATCAGAGGCAAAGGTATTAAGATGAGTAAGGGGAGATCAATAAGAGTCAATGAGCAAGGAATGCTAGAGAAGAGAAAGGTGAACAGATTTGTAAGAGGTTGATCAGAGGACGATCTTTTTAAAACAGACCAGCAATAGATTTTTCTCTCTGAAAGTAATGTTCAAAAAATAATCAAAGATGATCCGGAAGACGGTTTCTTAGAGGATTTTAGAAGTACACCGGAAGATGGTTTCTCAACAATTTTCAGAAGATGATCGGAAGACGATCTTGTCAAGAAGTACACCAGAATATGGTTTCTTAAGAGTTTTCAGGAGTTGATTGGAAGGCGATCTTGTCAAGAAGTACACCAGAAGATGGTTTCTCAACAATTTTCAGAAGTTGATCGGAAGACGATCTTTTCTCAAGAGTTTTTCGAAGTTGATCGGAAGATGATCTTGTCAAGAAGTACGCTAGAAGATGGTTTCTCAAAAATTTTCAGAAGTTGATCGGAAGACGATCTTGTTAAAAAGTACACCAGAAGATAGTTTCTCGAAAAGGTTTCAGAAGTTGATCGGAAGACGATCTTGTTAAGAGATGCACCGGAAGACGGTTATTTAGAAATAGATTTTCAGAAGTCAATCGAAAGAAGGTTTATCAGATTTAGATACTCAGAAGGCAATCGGAAGACGATTTTTCATGAAGATTTTCAGAATTAGAAATTGATTGGAAGACAATCTCCTCAAATGTGTTGGAAGAGGACTTTCTCAAATGAAATTCCTCAAAGGGATCTTTTCAAAGAGTATCAAAAGATGATTTTCTCAAGATGGAATTGGAAGACAATCCATGGAAAAGTTTGAAACACGATTGGAAGACAATCCTTTTAAGAGTGAATCTGAAGACAGTTCACGAAGATGGATTTGAAGACAATTCATGAATGATGTTTAAGAGTGAGTTTTAAGACAGTTCATGAAAGTCAGGGGATGGCCGAAATGCAATCTCCTAAGGAAGAATTGGAAGGCGACTTCTCCGAAGGAGCTCTTAAGATCTTTTAGTAATAAAATAGGTGTCTATGTCTTTGCACGCTTTCTAACTCTCAAGAAGTACACAAATTACTTCTTTGCACACTTCTCGATAGTTAGCAAGTGCACAAAGAGGTGCAGCTGTAGACACCCATTTTTGTCATGTATCCTTTAATTTAAATCATTTGTTTCTTATTTGGCATTAGGGTCACCCAGGGGCATTTCAATCATTTGCATATTCAGGGGCATTTTGGTCATTTTAAGTTCACTTTTAATTTTAGATTAGCTAATTCATCTCTTAATTATCTAGATTGCATCTGAAAAACCCAAAAAATCTTAGTATGCACTTTTGGCATTTTTACATATTTCATGATTTAGCTTCATTTAGTAATTCAGCATTTTTGCACTTTGATCATATAGCTTAAGCCCTTTTAGTAATGGGTCTAGTTTTCAATTGGTATGCTCATATGTCCCACCTATTTTCATTTTCCCTTTAATCATATTAGTTATATTAATGAACATTCCTCATTACGCAGGACATTTTCTCCATGAACATTCTTATTGGTCCATTAGTCACATAAATATTAGGCAACACATGTTCATTAAGCAACACATGTTCTTATTGGTCAACACATGTTCATCTTCTGTACTGGACCTGTTACTTGAGAAAAAATTTGCTAATGGATTTAGCCATCTATGGTACAAAATTATTTCCTTTTGAAAGCTCCCAAGGTTCATGTTACAAAATCCCAAAAGAAAGTACAAGATTAAAAAAGGAAATAAGACAAAAGCTTTAGATGACTATTCTATATGCAAATTTCTTCCTCTGCCTTTGTTGTTTGCTAAGCTTGTCAAAAATGGAAAGAAAGGAAATTTAGCAAGTACAATAGGTTCAAACTACAAATTTTATGGTAATGTTAAGCTTTTCATTTTAGCATGCATAATCATCTTATTCAGCATCTGCACATTCTTGATCACATAAGTACAAAGCATTTTAGATAGCAATTAAAGGATGAGCTTTAGCATAGCACATTTACATCCTATTTTGTCTATAGTACTAATACAACAAGTTACCTTCATGCTAATCATCAAGTCATTGTCCAACATATTTAAGGGCTAAAATGCAGTGGCTATTAAAATGACCAAAATTAGCTGCAAGGGACTAATAAAACAGTGGCATATGGAGGGCAAGTGTGCTTAAAATAATGGATCAAGATGAATATGCTAACTGCCCAAATCAGTAGCTAAAGGCATCTAATTTTTGCTGCTATATAGCGTGCTTGTGTGCAGGATAGCTAGATGAACAAGAATGCAAGATTATGCCAACTAGACAAAGTCTTATACAGTCTAACAAAGTTAACATTTAGGCGCAACAAATTTCCCCAACAGATCAGCAACAGGATGAAACAGCAAGGTGATTGCACAATGACAATTCAAAGCACCAAGAAGAGAAATCAATGGGATCACAAGATTAGAATTAAGATTGCAAATGGTCAAATAAATCAGTGGCACATATGAACAAAATACACATAAACAAAGCAACAGAGGATGCCATCCAGTTTTTGCCCATCAGATTCCCAAATTCGGTTAGAGGACCTCATTGGCAGCATCGGCGCCAGCTCATTCTTATCCACTTCTCGATGGCAAATTTAGCTGCACAAAAGGAAAAAATTGGTTAGCTAAGACAAAGGAATGAAAAACAGAAAAGGGGGGAGAACGGACACACAATTCAGAGGCTCATCCTCTCTAAAAATTTTCCCCCCACTCTCATGACTGATACAAAAAAAAACTCTCTCTCTCATCAAAAAACACTGATCTCTCTCCTAAAAATTCAGCTACCTTGATAGGTCCAGAAAAAACCCCATTTTAGTAGCAATCAAACCGAAGCAAAAGCAGAAAATACCAAAAAAGAGAGGAAAAGAGCTAGAAAAATCCAGATTAGGGTTCATAAAGGGGATTTGGAGGTTTTCTCTAGGGTGTTTGTTTCAAGAAATTGGCTCATGGGTTTCGAAGAGGGTATTGAGAAGAGTAACATAGTGTAAGTTAATGGTGATTCGATGGTGGGATCGCTTGCAATCGGTTGTCCAAGGTCGGAGATGGCGTTGAAGTTGATCAAGCTCAAAGCTTGTGGTTCGGGGAAGGTAGTAACGAGCTTCTGAAGGAAGTTCGAGTGAAGGAAGCCATGGAGGTGGCAAGCTCGTGAGTTGCAGAGGAGGCGCGCTAGGGTTTCAACTAGAGGAAGAAGAAAATAGAAGGAAAAAGCTTGCATCAAACCACGCCGTTTGGTAAGCTCCCCTTTTAATTTCTTCAATTAAGTCCAGTTTATTTCAATTTGTTGCGATTTGAGGCCTGTTTGTTTGGTGTATCTAGTTTTTCTTCTAATTTTGTGATTGATGGAGCCATTTCTAATTAATTTACATGTGTTTATGTAGTTATGGTGGTGATTTGTTGATTTAAATGTTGATTTTGCTAAAAGTTTGGATGTTTATTGAAAATGTTTGGTCTTTGATTAATAAAATGTGATAGATTAGATTTATGTTCATCATTTATGCTTTAAAGGTTTATTTTGATAAAGATTTGTGTCTAAAGGCTTAAATTTGCTATTTTCATGTTAAAGTTAGGAACTTTGTTTGCTATAATGTGATGAAAATGATTGGGTTTTGAATATGTTTATTTCCTTTAAATTTAATTTAGACTTGGAAGAAAAATCAAGCCTTTAGTTTAAAGTTTTGATTTTTAAAGTATAATTGATTCAAAGATGGATTCATGATTACTTTTTTGAGTTGATTTTGAACATAAAAATGGAACCTTTGATTGGAAGCTTAGATTTTCAAATTAAAGTTAGCTTGATAATTGGGTTTTATACCATTAAGAGCTAATTTTAATTTTAAAACCCAAGTTTTGAATTAAAAGGTTTAATTATTTAAATCAAAATTAGCTCAAAGAAGGATTGATGAATCCACTTGAATTGATCTTAGTCTAAAAATCAAAGATTTGATTTAAAGACTTGTTTCTTTGAGTTTATATTAAATTGAAGAAATTGTCCTAGTTCATGATAATTTAGTAACTTGTATTTGGGTTCATTTAAAGACCTAGATTTGTTTTTGTGTTCAATTAGGTGCCTGAAATATTCAATTTAGTTCACATAAAGACCCAAAGTTGTTTCCTTGTTCACCTAGGTCCCTGACCTTGGATTTTATTTATCTTTATTGCAATTTGCTCCTTCATTTGTAGTATTCCAAACATGATTGTGCAATTGAGCCCCTGTTTTGCATCATTTATGTTTTTACTTTCCTGAATTTTGCTAATCTTTTACTTGATGTGCAGAAAAGTTCCCAGCCTATCCAAGTTGGCCCTTGAGTTTTTATTTCCTTCCATTTAAGTGATTTGTTGTCTAAGTTAATTGGCCCAATTAGGCCTTGGTTTGTAACAATCTAGTAATTTAGAGTAGAGATAAAGTAGAACCTAATTGCATGCATATCATATTTACTTGCCATTAATTATATCTGTTTGCATATCATGCCACCTTTTAAAATCAGTTGATGACCGTAACCCTTCCGAAGAAGGGGCATTCCGTGTGTGGTCGAGTTTTCGGGGCCACTGAATGTCTCTGAGGATGAGACGGTTCTTCTCGGGATGCATCGAGGCTCCAATCATATAACCCGGAAAGTGCTTTCAATAGCCCGGGTTACGTGAGTCAACTTTAAAAATCGGACCTTGCATTCATCATTTGCATACATGCATTAATTGAGAGTTAGAAAAAGATCAAAATAAAAAAAAAGGAAAATTCAAAAAATTAAAATAGGCAATAAAAAGTGTTTTCAAAAAGGTTTTTTCTCAAATCATATTCTCTTATGCAATTTTCAAAATTAAGAAATGGGTAATTCAAGAGTTTTCTAGGTAAGCATTTTCAAAAAAAAAAAGAATGTTTTTAATTAAGTAATTCCAAAAGAAGATTTTGGAAAATAAAAGTTTAGGTAATTCCAAAAGAAGATTTTGGAAAAATAAAAGTTTAAGATATCCCAAAAGAAGATTTTGGAAATTAATTGATTAAGCTTTTTTTCAAAAATCAAAAATGTTAAAAAGATTTTGTCACAGCATTTTCAAAATTTCTTACGGTGCGGAAGATTCAACAAGAGAACAAACAGTGAAAGAGAATCGAGACAGTATTGATCGACGATGTTCGGTCATATTCTTCGAATTCTCGACATTCGTTTTAAAAATGCTTTTATTTTCTTTCATAACCCTTTTCAAATAATAATCAAAGATTAGGATTAAAAGCAACCATATTTTTCTTTCGGACCCATTAGATTTAGTTAGACTAGAGGTACCGTCATTTGACGGGCGACTCGGGGGTGCTAATCCTTCCCCGGGCGTAACCGACTCCCGAACCTAGATTTTGGTTGCAAGACCAGACCTTAGGTTTAGTGGGTCCATTTTCAAGCTTTGGACTTTACTTAGCTTAGTTGGCCTTTAGGTGACTAATCACACCTTAAAAACATTAGTGGCGACTCCTCCTTTTCAACGTTATTTCGACAGGGTTCCCCGGACCCGAACGTTTCGACAACAACAATATATGCAAACCGATTAATGAACTCATAATTCTAAACAAACTACAAGATCCCTTAAAAGTTGTTAAATGCCTGGCATCATTACCATCCTTTTGACTCAGAGTGTGGCTATCATGTTTCCATTGTTTCGCTGCCAAATGGTCATTTTTAATTAATTTCTTACTTCTAGACTTGCCGAATTCATTCTAAGAGCTCTTCTGGGTGGCTACTTAATGTTGTTTTTTTTTTTGGACATTAATGGCTACTTAATGTTCATTAGAGAGTTCTTTCAGCTTGTAAAGAATAAGAAATGTTTGGCTTCTATTGAAATTAAGTATATACCAAACGTCTCCAATATTGATCCTGATGTTTATACAATTTATTTCCAGTTAAATTTCCAAGAAGGGGCTAGTATTCATTTTCTTAAGCGGCAAGCGTTGTATTAATCATATATCATGCAAGTTTTTTCATAATATTATTTTTATCCTTTTCGACAATCGAATCATTATGTACATGGATTTCCTCTACTATATAAAAAGAGTCCTCAAAACTACTTTTCACACATATTTAATCCTGTATTTTCTCCTCTCTGAGTATAAAATAAATTGTCTCAATTTTCTCTCTTATTTCTTGTTCTTGTTCTTATTGTTCTTCATAATTTCATTACACGTTATCAGCACGAGAGCTCTACTTAATTTGATCTTTTGTTCAGTTTAGTTCTTTTATTTTTTGAATTTCAATTTTTATTTCATTTCAATTATATTCTACTTCTACTCCTTTATTTTTTTCTAGTAAATTTAATTTACACCATAAGCTGTCACATTAAATTATCATTTTGACACCTGAAATTGTCACATTAAATTATTATTTTGATACCAAAAGTTGTCACGCAAAGGAAATTATTATTTTAAATCACTTTTGACACCAGAAATTGTCATCATAAGATCGAGATTATTTTAAATTGCCATTTTTATTATTTTTGACACCTGAAGTTGTCACAGTATTTTTGACACCTGAAGGAGTGTGGATTTTAAGTGGAACCGTTTGTTACCCCTCTATTCTTTCTTGGAAAATTTACTTAGTGTGATTTTAATTATAACCACTCATTAATTTTTGAATTATTCCATATATGATTAAGGAAAATATCGAGAAGGCCAAATTCTGAATTTTGGATGTTACTAGAAGTAACTATTTGTCCTGGTGCCTTGACATTGAGTTGTATCTCCAAGGCCAAGGTCTGGCTAATACTATTAAGGAAAAGGGAAAGCCTAATGACAAAGAAAAAGGGAATGCTTTAATATGCATCAATCGGCATCTCAGTAACAGTTTGAAAATTCAATACTTATATGTTTGTGATCCTTACACTTTGTGGACGAGGTTGAAAGAAAGGTATGATTATACCAAGACTGTTATTCTCCCTCGAGCTCAATATGATTGACAGAATCTAAGGTTGCAAGACTTTAAGTCAGTCTCCGAATATAACTTGGTTCCTTTTGACTTTGCGTCAAGGCTTGAACTCTGATGTGTTAAACTCACCGCGGCTGAACATTTGGAGAAGACATTCTCCACATTCCATGCTTCCAATATTGTATTGCACCAACAATACTGAATATGTCAATTTCGTACGTACTCCGAATTGAACGTTGTCATGTTGACAGTCGAGCAAACAAATGAGTTGCTGCTCACAAACCATGAGCTAAAACGTGTTGGTTCTAAGGCACTTCTTGAAGCAAATGCTAGAATAAATAAGACTAAGAGCCGTTCTAGATGTCGGGAGCGTATGCGCGGGAATTATCCCCAAAAAGTTGGTGGGAAACCCAGCCATAAGACCCCTTAAAATAACTTTAAAGGGATATGAAGCTAGTGATAGCAACCAAAATCGCAATAGTGATAGCATTTGCCACCGCTGTGGGATGACTGGACACTGGCACGTATCTATCGTATGACAAAACACTTGGTCGATTTATTTCAGGCATATAAAAAGGGTAAAGGCAAATATGGCGAGACCCATGCCATTGAGAATGACCAAACTTTTGATTGATATTGAAGTCAATGCTATTTTTACCAGTGAAAAATATGTTGATGCCATTAAGGCAAAAAGTTTTGAGGTCTCTAACTTCTTTGAAGATCATGATGTCAATGACAAGTCATCAAAATGTTGGAAAACAACGCAGCCTCTGTTCTTGATAGACAAAACTTTGTATGAGCATGATTAAGTATTGAGAGCTCCAGAATGAAATATTCATGAGATGTTTTTCTGTTGTTTCCAGTTCTTGTTGACTCTTCAAGGTACACACTTTTTCTTAGTTATATCAGGTGGATATGTAAAATAGGAGAAGGTTGCAGGAAACAATGTTGTCTTTAGCTGAACCTAGAGAGAGGTATGTATCCATGCATATTATTGCTTATAGGCTATAACTAAGAATGTGTCATAATGAAAGCATAATGTTTGGATTCATTATACTAAGTGACCTTTTGTTTGTAGAATGTTAGTAGGGAGATTCGTAGGATACTGACAGCACAGGCTAGGTACTTCAACATTTTATTGGGTGATATGTCCATTACCAGCCTGACTTTTGGAATGGAATTCACAGCTGCCATTGAGGCCAAACAGGTGGCTACACAAGAGGCTGAGAGGGCTAAGTTTATTGTGGAAAAAACTGAATAGGACAAGTTAAGTGTCGTTATCCGAGCACTGGTAAGATTCTCAAAATGGTCAAATATAAAATGTAGCTGAATATAATTGCAAACTAATTGAGTTGTATTGAGTTTGTTTTTCTATGATGGTTGTTTAACCTTTTTTCCTATTTATAACTTATATCATTGAAGTTCCAATGCTTTGAAGATGATTTCTAAACTTTATGTTCTTTTGCAGTATATGAGGCTGAGTGTGGGAGCATTGGGCATTTCTAGGCAATATTGTCTTACACTTTGTTCTAATGGAATGGTATATATTGCTCAATGTTTTTTATTTTGTTATATATGTAGACTATGCTCAGTAATTGCACACTTAAGTACTTACGTTATTTTTGGTGAAGGCATATTCTCTCAAGCACTTGCCCTTTCAATTCCTTTATTTTGTATGTACAATCTAATTGTAGGAAGTCTTATTTATATAATATTTTGATATTTAGAGTATATCAATTTAATTTTCTCTGAGTATGAATTACTTTCATAGATTATTAGATTTTTAAAGAAGCCAAAATTATTAAATATATAAATATTATATAAATTGCTACAGACTAGCTACGATCGCTTATTCGTATGGCTACGAACATATTCCTATCTGCTACGAGCTAATTAACATTTGCTACGGACATTATTTTAGGGTTAGAACAATGGCTACGCACATAATGCTGCTTGCTACGGCCATATTACATATTTGCAACGGATATCATGTTAGCCTTCTAATATAGTAGCTACGGACCTGCTACAGACATGTCTACCAATAGCTATCGGAAAGTCAACTCAAATATCTATGATGACTTTTGACATTTAGCTACGAACGTGCTACGGATTTGCTACACACAAGTAGACGGAAACGTTAACTTCCGTCCAAAGTATTTGCTACGTTCTCTAGAATATTGGCTACGGGTTTGGTCCGTAGCTACTTGCTACGAACATAGTAATTCCGTAGCTATATGTTATTTGCGACGCCAGGATTTGCAAGGGACACGGCTACGGGCAATTTTCGTAGTTGATTCATTTTAGCTACGGTTTTCGGACTTATTGCTACGGATATTGTCCGTCGCAATAAACATGTTTTCTAGTAGTGCTAGTTCAAGTTCGCCTGGTGAAGAGCTTAGTGCTAGCTGCTTCATCATATCCGTTGTATCCTGGGAAATAGACGTCCATTCAACCTTGAGCACACTTACCGAAGGGGACGAATCTGTTTTAAGGAAATTGTGTTGAACACAAGCCTCAGATAGTTTGTTTCCTAAACCCTTTCTTATTTCAATTTCCGTATAAATATATTTGTTATATTTATGTGTTTATATTTATGATTCGTCATATATTGTTGGTGTTTGATCATTTGGTAATTTATTATATCTTGATATTTTATTATATTGGTAATTGTGGTGTATGAATATCATTATCTCCAAATTAATTGTAAGTTTCCACTAACAGGATGCACATATCCAGTGCAGAAGTGTCAGATAATTTTTCTTTGCAATTGAGACTGAGATTTCTCCACCTATTTATGTAGTCAATCACAACTTCATCTTTGCGTTGGCGTGTACTTGTGAGTTCAATCAAACTAACAATGCGCCGAGTGCTATAAAATCGATTTAGGAATTCATGTTCAAGTTGCTCCCAATTGTCAATTGGCCCAGGTTCGAGGTCTGTATACCAATCAAAAGCATTGCCCTTCAATGAGCGAACAAATTGCTTGACCATAAGGTCTCCATAAGTGCCAGCAATGTTGCAAGTTTCCACAAAGTGTGCAACATGCTGTCTTGGGTTTCCTTTGCCATCAAACTGTTGAAACTTTGGTGGTTGATAGTTGTCAAGCATTTTCATGCAATCAGTCCCTTGGGAATAAGGCTTTGCATAAGTGTGCGAAAGAGGAGCAATGTTTTCGGCTTGATCTTTGATTGCCTCTTTGATAAACTCCTTGATTTGATCAAAAGAAATACTTTGAAGATCTTCTGCAGCAACTTTGGTGGAATTTTCACCAAATTCTTGAACATTTTTCTTGTTACTATTTTCAGCAACAGTTTCATCAACTTGTTGGAGAATTTGAGGCTTGCCTTTGCCTTTATTTTCAGCAACTTTCATCATTAGAAGGGAAATTTGTTCATTCTTTTCTTTGATGTTGTTGGCTAGTGATTCCACAGCTTTAGCGAGGGATGTAACTTGTTCCTCCAACGAAGCCATCAAAATTTTTAATGATTTGAATCTTCAGAAAAAGAGATGAGAGGCAAAGATTGTCCCACTAGGTGTGCCAAAATTTGTAACACACAAAATATCTAAGTCTAAAAATAAAACAAGAAAGATTGGAGCCAAATAATAATTTTATTGATTGATGAATGCGGGTACAATCTTTGGAAATTCTAATAATAAGAAATTGTCCTTTGACTCTTCTCCTTTGCAAAATATTTGTTTCAAGATTTGCTTCAAGGGTCGAATGACTTGATCTTGAACTTGATGTTAATTTGAAAGTTTGATTTAATTTGATTCAAGGGTCAAATGACTTGATCTTGAATTGATGACTTGTGGGTTTGATTTGATTCGAGGGTTTTTGATGACTTGATCTCGAATTGATGATAATTTGATTCAAGGGTCTTGGGGACTTGATCTTGAACAAACAAAATTAATCTCCTTCAAATATGTTGATGAAGATCAAAATAATAATTTTTTGAAAGCGAGCTTCTGCAAATATTTGATAATCCTCCTTGGATCTTCTTTAAAAGAAGAATCCTCCACATATGTGGATCTTCTTTGAATAATTCCCCAATAACTGTGTCTCAGTAATTCTCCAATAATTGCATCTTCTTTGAAAGAAAAATACTCCACATACGTGGATCTTCTTTCAATAATCCTCATTGGATCTTTTGGAGACTTTGCACTTCAGCTCTGCTTCTCTGCTTTTCAATTTGCCTGTCTCTGCTTTTCAATTTGTGTGTCAAATAGATTTGGGGACTCCCTTTATATAGTGGAGGAAATTCCCTGTGCAATTAATGCTAATCTGCTTTAATTGCAAGCAAAGTAAAATCCAACGGTGGATGATGCGCCAGGGAAGTTTCCAGGAAATTTCCTTGACAATTTCCTGGTGATGACTCACAGATTAATTTTGATTGGTCAAACCATTAAATATTGAATTCTGATTTGTTAGACCATGTGTCATATTTATCTACTAATTTTCTTTAGAAAATAACCAATAAATTTAAGGATAAATTCTTAAAAGAAATTAGTAGATAATTCTTATTGGGCCGAAATTTCTTGTTCTACAATCGCCTTAATCAAAAATCAAACACGCCCTCACCTTCTGGACGTTAAACGGTCCATCAGAAAAGAAAATGACTAACTTGTCTCGTTTTTAAATGTTATATGATTTATTTGTCTCAAAAAAAAAAGTAAAGGGACCAATTTGTCCCAAAAGGTTAATTTGGGTATTAAGCCTATAACTTTATACGCACATATTTATCCTACATATATGGTATATCATATTATAATATATATATATAGTAATGAGATAGATTTTGTATTATTTATTAAAATTAACATGGAAAATGTGGTTGCTATTGCAAGTTAGGGATTGACCCCACATTTAAATTTCGTCAGAGGATTTATTAAGGGGTACATACTACATACACAATACCACAAGTAAAAAGAAAAAAATTATAAATGTCTCGAAATCGGATAACTCGTGAGAACATAACCAACTTTATACTACATGCTAATTGCTACTTTTATTATATAAAATAAAAACCCTAAAGACAAAAACCACCGAAAGCAAAGCAAAGCACTGAAACACTTTGATTTAAGTTGCAAAAAACTTGCAACTTTGGTCAAAAAAAAAAACTTCATCATCATAATACATATCATTCCCACAAACACAAAAAGCATGCAGCCGGCCGATCACAATTCCGAGCTCTACCGTTTTCTGGCGCAGAACGGCGTCGTCGGATCATCCTTGGGCTTTCCTGCTGCTTCCACTTCTTCTGACACTTTCCCTTCTATGCAAACCTTTTCTAGCTCCTCCACGTACTACCCTTTGGAGATGTCTGGAGTTACTACTACTGAAACGACGCCGCATGATAGAGCTCTAGCTGCTTTGAAGAATCATAAGGAGGCTGAGAAGAGGAGGAGAGAGAGGATTAACTCTCATCTCAATAGGCTTAGGACCCTTCTCCCTTGTAATTCCAAGGTATATTATTATATCTGTATTTTTTAAATTCTTGAAGCTATAAGCTAGAGAAATGGGAATTTGATAATGTTGGACTCAAAACTGATTTTTCATGATAATTCACTCACGTTATAATTTTTTCATGTTGGTTTGGGTTTTGGATTTTGATATATTTTGATCAAAGAAGAAAGAAGAAACTTTTTTCTCTGAATGTCGATGAAGGTTTTATTATGAAGTACTTCCCAAAATTTTTTAACTTTAATTTTGAGAGATATATCTATCAAAGCTTTGGATTCGATTTTTCGGTCGGTTTGGACGTTGAATTTTTGTGTGTTTTTACTGTAATTTGTGGGCTTTTATTGACTGTTTGTTTACTGGGAAAAAATAGTAAAGAGATAGAAAATTTGGACTTTGAGAATTTAGACTATCAATTTTCTCTTTTGACCCCACGAAAAGTAGAGAAAGGAATTTGCCAAATGACTAGACGTTTTCCTAACACAATTATTCAGAGCAGTTTCAGAGATTAAAAATTGCAAATTCAGATATAGAATATCCCACAGATTCCTTGTTTGTTTCTCCCTAATCATAATTCTCTATTTAATATATTTTAGTACTACCCTTATAATCACTACTCTTGTTTCTTTTGGGTTTTCCAGTCAATAATATTAATTTCCTGGAAACAAAATTCAGTACTAGTAATTGTTCAGTAAAAAAAAAAAAAGCCTTTAGATTCTAAAATCTTGGGATCCATTATCAACCTTTTGAAGCTTTTGAAATGTTCCAACCAGCATGCTGCTTTTAAAGAAAAAGAAGAAAACATTTGATTACTTTCTAGGGCTTGTGCGTTTGGGAAAGTGAATAAGCTTTTTACAATTAAAATTAGGGTTTCTTTTTTTTTTTGATTCCTTTAAAATTTTAAAATTTTGAGTGTTTTTTTTTCTCTCTCTCTCTTTCTCAGACAGACAAAGCTTCCCTTCTAGCAAAAGTGGTCCAACGCGTGAAAGAGCTAAAACAACAAACACTCGAAATCACGGAACTGGAAACTTTCCCATCGGAAACTGACGAAATTACAGTGCTTTCATGCGATTACTCAACCACAGATGGAAGATTAATCTTCAAAGCTTCACTTTGTTGCGAGGACCGATCGGATCTTCTACCAGAACTCATGGAAATTCTGAATTCTCTCCATTTGAAAACACTGAGAGCTGAAATGGCAACTCTAGGAGGAAGAATCCGCAATGTTCTCATTGTTGCTGCAGACAAAGATCATAGCATTGAATCAGTTCATTTCTTGCAAAATGCCTTGAAATCTTTACTCGAACGTTCAAATTCTAGTGACCGATCTAAAAGGAGACGGCTATTAGATCACAAATTAATGGTTTAGGGCTTAAATTTAGTCAATAAACATGAATTGTCTCTGTCCCATTGTTTAAAAGTCCTATATATAATGCCTTTAATTCCTTTTAGGTTTGTGGGGGGAGTGAGTGAGCTTTGATTATGGTTTCTAGTGTGACTTTGGATCATATTTTGTATCTGTATGGTGGGTTTGTTTAGATTTATTTTTTCCTTTTTTTTTTTGTCTAGAAATGTAATCCAAAATATGAGGGGCAAAAAATGTTTGTGTTTTGGTAATGAATGTGCTGTTTTTTATTTTTTTTTATTATTTCGATATTTGATAACTATATGGTCCGACTAATCTGGAGTCGAGCCTCATGCATGCATGGGGAAAATGTATTTTAGAGTTGAAGAGTGTTGCGGGCACCAATTCACCAGGTGGATCCGGAAGGGCCTGAGCTCCGAGGGTAATCTGGAGAACACTGGAATAAACGTCAAGAGCGGCGGGGAGGAGTCCCCCGTTTGAGCTCCGATGCTTAAGTTAGAGACTCTGGAAGAGTAGTGATGGTATATGCTTAGATTATGAGAGTGTCTAACGTACCTCGGCCTTTAGGGCCATAGGTATTTATAGAATCTCTTTGGGTCACGTGTGGTGTGCTAGATGGGCTGAGTTCAGGGCCCCTTAGGTTTAGGGGTACTTGGGCCGCGTGGCCGTCCCTAGGCCTCTCAAGCCGTTTTCTGGCGATCGGCAGAGCTTGTCGAACGCCTAGATTCTGTCATGCTCAACAAAGAGAATTATTTTAATGGGTAGGGATTAAAAACAAGGAGGAAAAGTGGAGAGGAGAATCAAATCTAATCCGATATTAATGATCCAAAGTTTCAGTCTCAGAAATCTGATTCTGAAATCATAAAGCAAATACTGTAACATAATTGTTGGAGTCTTTTAAGTATATCTACGCAAAAGCAAGCGCAGCAGGCAGGTGTTTTTATGTGAGTTTCGAAGCTATCTCATATATCATAAAATAGATTCTGAATCAGAATGGTAAATATCTAATCTTGTCATCTCCTTTTTTCATGATATGGTTTGGTATGTGTCTGGCAATGGTAATTTTGTTTTGTACAACTGAGTTTGGAGAAGGGTATAGAAAGATTTTGAAGCTTTCTGCAAAGGACTTTGTTACATCTAAATTCAGATATGGTGCTCTTAAATCATATCTGTTTCAGACAGTGATAGCATCATCCTAATTCCTAAGCACCATTTTGGGCGATGTTTAAGTTTTCAGTTCTGACCAATATTAGGGACGACAACTTCTGCTAGTGGTAACATGGGAACATTCTCACAGCAATCTAGGAGGATCTCTGCATTTTCAAGCTTTTATTTTTTTATAATTTTTTTGTACTAATTTATTTATAATTTTGTTATTATGCAACTGTTTGTTTGCAATTCTTTATTTTTGTTTTACTTTACCTATACTCATCGGCCACCATTATAGATGAAGTTTGATTATTAGGACTTAGGAGGATATATAGATCATGAATTCATGATATGCCCCCTTTAGAATATTTTAAAAGATATATATGTATATGTATATACTTTTATTTTAGTTATACTAGTTTTAGTTGTAATATGGGTTCGGCTCCTGTCCAGTGGATACAATGTCCATTGAAATCCAATACGGCCTTGGATGAATGCCACGTTATGTTTTCCCTTTAAACGGTCTAGATTTTTACATTAATCATAAACACTATCAACCTCTATAAATTAGGTTAATTAACTCTGTCAAACTAAATTTTTCTTTTCCTTTTTTTATTTTTTCAATTTCCTAGCCAGATGATCGAAACTGAACATGCTGTGCGAATTCCAAATTAATTAATTTTCAGACTATTTATTTTTGTTGAGTTTACATAAGCTTTAAGCCATACTTTCTTTAAAAAAAAGAAAAAACTTAACCCAAACATTACTATCTCGTCACCAAAAAAATTACTAACTCAGATATAACAAGAATTAACTTGGAAGAATTGCTTCAAATAACGGAAAGAAAGAGACTACCCTAATGATATAATAAACGAAGAGGAAGAACAGTTTTTAAATAGAATAACTTCTAGGCAAAATTTTCGTTGTGAAAAACACCTGGACTGCACAAGCACAATAAAGACAGTAAAAAATCAAACAAATCTTAATAATTGTATTCATAAGCAATTCTAAGATAAGGAGAACATAAAATCCAGTTAAGTCCTTAATTATCAAGGCTTAAATCAACAATCCTCAACTCACAAGTTTTCAACGATCAAAACTCCAAACTTCAAGAGAAAAAAATGTAAGAAAATGAGGGCAATGTACTTATATTGGCTGAAAGATGATTGAAGGAGAAAAAACGAGAGAAAGAAAAGTTGTGATGAACCCAGATCATCTTTTGATGATAAGTGAATAGGATAGGAGGTATTAAAATATTTTAAGAAATTAAACTGAGAAGAACAAAATTAAATATATGAAAATTAAATGACTTATGTTTTTCCGTGAAACTAAACGGTGTTAAAGTCAACTAACAAATATTAAATGAGGGTAAGTTGCTCGGAAATTTGGTAATGTAATCTTAACCGTTCAAAACCTTTTAAATTAGGAAATATGATGTGGCATTCATCCAAGGCCGTATTGGATTTCACGGGACATTGTGTCCACTGGACAGGAGTCGAACCCGCTGTAATATGCATTGTATATGACAAAGGGAAAATTTAGAAAGGGATGGTCTACCAAGAATTTTTACTAATTTATACCATGGAAATAAATAATTATTATTAAGTAGATTATACTTTGCAAAATTTGGGAAAAGGAAAATGCAATTACATTTATAACCTTTACTAATAAGCTAAGCTATGTTTTTTTTTTTTTTTTTAAAACTATTTTTGAAAAAACGACCAATATAAAATGCATCCCATTAATCCATTCCAAACAAAACTGTTCAAAGAGAATATGCATATGGAACAGAAAATGGAATCATCCAATCTGGGAAAGTGCACGTAAATATATTTTCCGCAAATTCTTCGATTACTATCATACTATCTATTCTAAATTGCTAAACTGACAAACCCAAGAATAAGTCTACGATTCATGCATGAAAATCAAATATTGGTCATGTGCCAGATCAAGTAAATCACTCCAATTTATTTATTTCCCGCCTTTTTTTCCCAATTGAAAACCTTTTAACGGTGAAAAGAAACAAAGAAATGGGGAAAATGATGATGGGATGACGATGAGATGGATAGAGAAGAAAGGATCCAATTTCTTTATTGCCTGACTTTTTCCCCAATTGAAAAACATTTTAACGGTGAAAAGGAACAAGATATGGGGAAAACGATGACGGTGGCATGACGATGGGGAGGGATAGAGAAGAGAAGATTTTTCAATTAGGAGAACAAAAATGATAAACCAAGGTAACTTACAATAAGTAGTGGGGTTATAAAGGTAATTGCCACTTTTTTTTACAAATATTGGAAAATATGATTTACTTAATGATAATTATTTATTTTAATTGTACCAATCAGTAAAAATTCTCAGTAGACCAACCCTTTTTTTAATTTCCCCTATGACAAATGTTAGAAAAATAAGAGCAGACGATAACCAGATTCATGGTTGCCTGGTTTGTAGTTCAACCGCCAACCTTATCGTTTTGTTAAAAAAAAAGATAAAAATTTTATTATTTTTAAACATAAATTATTTTTTAAAGATATTTTTATATTAAAATATTGTTTAAATCTAGCTCTTTCGACTCAATCCGGTTTGGTTTCCTTAATTAACCGATTTAATCGGTTCTTGATCGATCCGTTAACTGGAGGTTTTATATATACGATGAAACCGAAATCATGGCTGGTTTCTCGTTCAACTGGCCGGTCCAGTCTGATTCCGTTAACACTGCATATGACTCGTGACCTATTAACACAATATTTTGAATTATCAATTGATTAAAAATCTTGACTTTTTTTTTAACAAAAAATAAATAACTAACTCGATTAACTCGAATTGTAAACTCCTTAAAATATATTTTCTTTCTTAAAATATACTTTCTTTATGAGGAATGATCAACTTAGCATGAAATTTGAAAGTACAAGGACGTTAACCAAATATAATTAGAATTTTTCAATATGTTCACTTATCTAAGTTCCACCACCAGTTGATTTTAAGTTACGATATCACTAGCTACCAATTGATCTTAAATTAACCAAAGCTATATTGGACTTTGCATTAGACACTATAAATTCTGGGAAAAAAAAACTAAAAGTAAAACTATTATTCAAATAAAACAGATTGTAATGAGATTAGAGCTGGCAAAATGAATTCGAAATTATCCGATTCTGATATTATCCGAACCCAAGATTGCCCGAACATGTATCCGACCTGAGTCCGAATCCGAAATAATTTGAATTCGAAAATAATTAATAAAATAAAAGATTTTATTGTTTAGAAAAATCACATTTCCTTTTAATACTAAACAAAACTATTATATATATAAATATAATAAAATTTATATAATAATGATCACAATTCACAATTCAATGATTCAGTCTCTAAAGTTTTTTAGTGGTTCAATTAAGGGTCTATTAGCTTTTAATTTGTTTAATTTAAGCCTTTCATTTTGATGATTTGTTTAATTTAATGCTTAATTTGTTTTAATATGCAAAATTTAAGATTAATTAGCATTAATTAATTTAAATTATTGGTAAACTATATGTATTTTATATTTAATTCAGTTAATTTAGTGGTTCAACGACTTGTCGAGTTTTCGGGACTCTCTGATAGGGATGTAAATGGGTAGTAGATTATAGGGTACCCGGCACTATCCGATCCAATTAAGTAGGGTTAGGGTAGGGTATGTGTAGTACTTTTAGTACCTGTGACGGGTTTGGGTAGGGTTCGGGTAGTGACCTTAGGGTACCCACTACCTGAACCCAGTTACTAATTAATTGTTTTAATATTAAATTTTTATTTATATATTATATTTTTATTTAAAAATTACTCATAATCAACCTAATTTAAATTTGTTTATGGTTAAAAATATAATTTTTAACTTTGCTTTACAATAATACAAGTTAGTTTTAAAGTTACTCATTTAATTTTAATTAATTTAATATTATTTAATTATAATGAAAAAAATATTCAGGTTTTTTATCGGGTACAGGTAGTTAACAGGTAATTGATATTTTATACGGGTAGGATACGAGTAGTTATTTTGCAAAATAATCGGGTAGGTATAGGGTTCGGGTATCCTAGAAAATAATAGGGTTAGGGTACGGGTACCTCAAAATTCGCGGGTACCCTACCCGTTGACATTCCTACTCTCTGATTGTCTTCGAGGATGAGACCGTTTCTCGTTATTAATCATTTCGTTAGTAATTTTTAATAAATATTCAATTTTTACATATATACTAGTCTCGGGACCCGCGCGGGGGTTGTGAAGGGAGGGAACAGTTAGTTATGAACATATAGGTATTAGTTACAATTGATCGGTCGTTGATCAAATCACAAGATAAATCCCCACAAACCAATAACTAATAGCTAGGGCAAGTAGGGGTCGAATCCCACAGAGAAGGTGGAAACAAATTTAATCCAAATTACACTAAAGAAAGTCTTACCAAAGGGGATTTTTATGGGTTTTTCAAAATAGGCAAATTAAACTAGAAAACAATAAAATAAAATCAAACTAGAGATTAAGAAAATAGTTTGAGAAAAACAATTGATTAAAAACATACTTCTTCTCCTTTAGGTAATTATTTTGATCTAATAAATCATGGATCATGGACACAAGATATGAATTTGACTTAAATTGCAATCAATTAAGAATCATAAATTATCCCAAATCGATATATAGCCTAAGACGTAGACATCAACTTTCATTGGAATAAAATAATCCTCCTAACATCTTAAACAACTCCACTTGAATAATTGGTATAGGAGAGGAATACTCAACCCTCCAACATGCTAATAAAACTTCGTCTGCACCATTGCCAAAACTAATTTCTATTGTTTCTAATCAAGCATCCCTCTGGGAAGAATCATAGAGCAAGCATTAAGATCTATTTTTCCGCATGCATGATAAATCAATACCAAACTCATCTACATCTATTCACAATTCGGCCTATAGATTTCAACAAGGTGTGATAATCCCATTGAACCTAGAATTCCTAGAATTACAACTGTCACTTGGACCAATATTGACTCAATTCGAGACAACTTGAATCTAACTATAGCATTCATAAATCTCAAGATAAGTTGTACACCAAATCAATCAAAATATGAACACATAAGATGAAGCATAGGGATAAGAAACATATTCAAACAGAAAAATCAAATTATTAAGAACAAAAGTCTCACCATAGATTTATTGATCAAAAATACCTAAGGAAAAGAAGTACAAGAGTTTACCTACTCATGGATTGTTTCCAATCCATGAGAGGATGGAAAGCTTACAACGAAAATAGGTAGAGAAGAGGGAAGCGGCGACCTCCTCTTCCAAACCGCCAATCCTAAGAATATCATGTGTGTAAGTCTTCTTCCCTTTTTTCCCCCCTAGGGTTTCTAGGATAAGAGGGTATATATAGGGGGCTGCCTAGGGTTTAATTTAGAGTTATAACTGACTTAAACTAACCCTAGGGACGTTCTGGGCTGTTCTTCATATCTTCAAGCTGACCCAAATAGACTATATGGGCTCAATTGATCAAAAACGCAAGTCAGGCCCAAAACAGATTCTGTCCGCAGACTTCAGGGGCATTTTCGTCCATGAAAACGTCAAATCTGGGCTTCGACCAAAACATGAAAGTTTTAGCTCTTGGAGTTAGCTTTCCAAAGCATTTTCATACGCCTCATTTGGAGCTCTGGATCAAAAGTTATGGCTGTTTTCCCAAACTGTCGCCAAATCTGGGAAGTATTGAAGTAGCTTCAAGAAGAAGTGACATGGGAGTGTCGACGTTGGCTGCTGGGCGCACGCGGGACAAGGACCCCGACTCCACCTGGGCGCCCACATGGTTGCCTTGAGCACCCATGTGGTTTGCTTGAGAACCCAGGTGGGCAGTGTCACGACTCCAGCTGGGTGCCCACATGGTTTGTCTGAAGACCCATGTGTTTCGCCTGATCACCTAGATGGGCTGTGTCTTAGCTCATCACCTTGACATGTCTTCTTGCCTTGAACTTGTCTTTGCTCCTTTGCCTTGAAAACATCAAGCAATCAACTTTATGACTTTGATAAGCATAAAATTGACTCTTCAAGCTCTTCAATCACGAACATGATAGCTCCATTCTTCATCTAAATCTTCCTTGGAAAATATTTGTGTCATAAATCATCCAAAAAGGCTCTATAAAGGCACAAAATTGATAATTTTGCACTTTTCTTCTTGTCAACACCTATGAACACAATTATAACCAATATAAGGCATAATCAAGTATAAAACACTCAAAAAGCATATGAAAAAGCTAATAAAAAGGTGTATGATTTTGGTCTGATCAGTAATGATAGTTGATTTTGTGTAGTTTGTAGCTGTTGTATTTATTATGAACATCAGAATTATAGAAAGGATATATGCTAAATATTTAGTTGGTGTTTGGTCACCATGACTAATAGAAATGCAGCAAGACAATACTTTAATAGTACAAAAGAGATTAAATATTGAAGTCTTAGTTAACACTAAACAAAAAAAATTATAGCTTAAATAAAAATGAAATGTACAATGGGCCTTAGTAATTAATTATTGGTTTTTTTACATAAAAAAATTATTGGTTTATTATCATTAGTAATAATTAATTATTGGTGTAGTATCATTTGATTAGTGTTATTAGTGTTTATTGGTACATTATCATTTGATTAACATGTGATCATTTGATTAATGTTGATAATTAAATATTGATTAGTCTTTGTTAACACTAAATAATTAATGAAATGACCTTCTAATAAATATATGTGATGTTATAGACCGACACTTGAATAACTTTAATCGGACATGTGGATTGAAAATTATATAATAAAAGTTAAATCTTCCAACCCATAATTGTAAAGGATTAAATAGTATAAAGCATAAAAGTATGAGAATCATTTGATAAATAATCCAGCAAAAAATATATTTAATTTATGGAGACCAAACATAAAAATTCCCTCTCGAATCCTCCACGAAACTCATCAATCAAATTCAGCTTTCAGACCCTTGACGAAAGTCGTAGATCACACAATAACCTTTTAACCGACACCTGAAAAACCTCAATCGGACAAGTGGACCGAAAATTATACAATATTAGATTGACCGACAATCGAGACCACAAAATTTCAGAAGCATTTTTTAGAATCAAAACATTAAAATTGGCTTTTGAGTCCTTAGTGAAAGTTGTAGACCATGAAATTACCTTTAAATAGACACATGAATTACCTTGATCGGACAAATAGAAAAAAAAAACAAGCTCCGTGCTTATTTTCTCTCTGGCTCTGCGCCACTTTCCTCTTGTTCATCACGAGTTCTTACTCGTTCTTCATATTTTTCTTGTTTAGATCTTGTCTCAGGACAATCAAACACTGTTTTAGTGTATTTCTCTTGTTTCAATCTTGTCTCCGGACATAAAAACACTGTATTCGTGTTTCTCTTTCAGAAATAACAAATCAAATTGTTATTTTCTTTTCAATTTCAATTGCAATCAAAGCAGATCTCCCAGATCTGATCCAGTTAGAGGAAGGCCCAGTTATGAAGAACAATTGTTTGTGGATCCAATGATTTAGATGCTCCGGTGTGACTTTGATCCAGTCCCTACAATCGCTCTGATCTTTTAATCTGCTGCTCCGCACACCAGATCCAGTTTTTACAACCTCTTTGTCAATTTCAGCAAATTGACTGGCACGCCCTTACGCTGTCATAAAGAATTCTTCGCGAAAATCTAGCAAGAGATTTTTGGCGCAACATCTCTTTTTGGCACGCCTAGTGGGACACAACAAACAGTTTGTCTTCCCTCTCTGGCGCCCTCCCCTCTCTCTATCTCTCTGCATAGCCGGCGATCCCCGGCTTTCCGTCTCCTAGTCTCTCAGCAAGGTGTCCGCCTCACTCAAAGGTCCACACCAACTCACTTCCCTTGACACTTGAAGCAGGATAAGATAGCAGATCTCTCCTCCTCCAACGCCTCTAGGGTATAATTTCTTTACTTTTTTTTCGTTAATTTACTTTAAGTTTTTTCTTTTCTACACAACACAGCTATGCCACCTAAGAATGGAGATAAGAGGCCTCAAGACTCCTCAAGCCAAAGCACACATGGCTCTACTGGCAAGGAGGAAGAGGACTCTCCTCATAAGCAGACAAATGCTAACATGTGGCGAGCTCTCGAAGCCATTGCTAAGTCTCTTGAAAGGTTAAACACCTCTCAAGATCTCATAGTGCAACAATTGGCTCAACAAAGAGCCGACTCCCAAGAGAACATCCAACAACTCATCAATAGGATGGAAGTTGGACTCGGGGGGCAAAACCAACAGCTGCCTGGCGCCCTACCTGCGCCACCTCCTCAGCATGTGATCAACAATGAGGTGAACAACCAACAAGTTCCACCTCCACCTCCTCCTCATCTAGGAGCTGTCCAACCTGCACTTCTCCCTCCACCTGTGGCGCCACTTAACCATAATGGTGCCAATCAGGTGAGATTTCCACCCCAAGTGGATGTTGCTGGTAATAACAACTTACCGCCTCCTAGGGAGGGAGCTGCAAGAGGAGAAAATGAAGCTGAGTTCATCCCTGGCCATCAGGAGGCAGCAGATCACATCCCTGACAATGTGGAAGAGGATGTCAACCCTGTTGGCCCTCGAGTGGTGGCCTATGTACCACCTCATGGTAGGAATGGCAATGGTAATGGAGTAAGGAATGGTCATCAACGCCATCCTGCTCCACGCCATCCACCTCAAGCTGCTGAGGTACAAGGACCAGTCAATCAGAACCACATCAGGGAGATGATTGAAGATATGATTGGCCCAGCCTACAGGATAGTAGGCAGGCCATCCTTCCAGAAGCCTTATCCTGAGGAGTATGATAGACTCTATCCTCTCCCTCGTGGATACAAAGTCCCTGACTTCACTTGTTTTTGCGGAACTTTAAGTGAGGAGACGACTCTAGAGCACATTGCTCGCTTCACTGTGCAGTGTGGAGAAGCTAACTCTGGCTACCACAAGCTTCGTCTGTTTCCTAACTCTGTCACAGGTGCAGCTTTTACTTGGTACATCAACCTACCACCCAACTCAGTGAGAACCTGGGAGGAGATGGAGAGGTTGTTCCATACACAGTTCTATAGAACTGAACCTGAGGTCTCCATGGCTGACTTGTCACGCCTCTATCAAAAGAAAGGGGAGTCAGCTGAAGAGTACTTAGCTCGCTTCAAGGAGCTAAGGAACAGGTGCCGCACACCTCTCGAGGAGGTAGAGTTCGTGCGCCTAGCTCAAAATGGACTTGACATAAGCTTCGAAAGAAGTTCGAAGGCGTTGACTTCAGAGACTTCTTCGAGATGTCAACTAAGGTGACAAGATATGAGACTCTCCTACGAGAGGAGAATGAAAGAAGTTCATCTTATGGCACTTACTATCAAGAGCCAAATTTTGAACTTGGAATAGCTGAGGTCAAAGTTGATTGGCCTATTGAGTGTCCATGTCTGATAAAGGCAGGAGTGAGACACCCTCAGACCTAGGAAAGGTTTGCTGCTATGTACCAGAGACAACCAGAGGGGAAACCTTATGATGGAAGCAAGATTTATTCATTTGACTCCTCAAAAACAAATGAAGTCTTTGACTTTCTACATAACTCTGGTATGATCAAGCTACCACCTGGACATGTCCTTCCTTCACTTGAGGACATCAAAGGGAGAGAGTACTGCAAGTACCATGACTCTTGGAGGCATCCAACCAACTACTGTACTGTGTTCAAGGACATAGTACAAGAGAAGATAGAAAGGGGAATACTAAAGTTCCCTGAGCCTCTCAAGAAGGACATGGGAGTCAACAAGGATCCTTTCCCAACTCCAATACACATGGTTGCATTTAATCTTCCAAAAGATGGACAGCTAACCAATGGGGATGCAAAGGAAAAGCAGGATTCTCTGCACCACATGTCCTTACATGGACATGAGAGTGGCGCAGAAAGCAACAAAGAGGGAGATGCTTCCTTCCTCCTAAGAGATGCCTCCTACCTCCCAGGAGGCGTCACCTCCACCATAACTCCTGATGATCTTGCTAACGCCTTAGAAGAGGTGATGAACAAGATGGAAGCTAGAATCCAAGAGATGATCCAGGAACAAATAACCAAGAATGAGAATTGCTTCAAGCAAGTGCAAGAAGCTATCTCTATAATAGAAACAACACTCGGGGGGCAAATACAGCAGCAAGTGCCGCCACCCTTGGTCACACTACCTGAGTTACATCCACATCAAGTTGTCATACTCCATCCACACCAAGTAGCCACCCAAGTCTCACCTCTTGTAGAAGAAGTTGTTGACAAGGTGATGGCTAACTTTCGAAAGAATGGTCACTTGTCTACTCAAGGAAAGGCAAAAGGTGTGAACATGGTGCGAAAACCCTTGGATTATCAACTTGCTCAGCCATTAACTCCAAGGTCAGTGGCATTGAAACACATGGCTCCTAGAAGAAAGTTGGAGTTTTCTCCACCTAGGACAAAGAAGCAGGTGGCGCCATCCACTCTAAAGGTGACGCCACCCACCTACTCACCTGCTTCATCTTCATCTATGAGGGTGCAATCAAAACAAACTCCAACTTCTCATACACAACCAAAGACGGTCCAATCAACTTCAAAGGTTCAAAGTGGTGTTTGGCGAAGGATTGAACATCCAAAAATCTTTAGCCAACCTACTCAGCAAAATAAGAAGACTTGGAGAAGGCGAGAGATCCGTAAAAGAGGCAAAGCGAGAAAAGAAGTGGAGATGAACATGAACTCCACTGTTGACTCCACCACTTCCGATATGGATGATGGTGATGATAGGTCTACTCCAATCAAAGTAGATGTTGGCGTCACTACTTCATCTAGTGATGATGCCACATCTACTAGTGACACCACCCATATTACCGATTCTATTGATGAAGACATGAGTATGGGAAGTGGTGAAGGAGATAGCACAAGTCAACTGTCCCAAGAAGATGACAAACGCTCGGGGGGCAGTGAAGATGGCGCCAAAACCATTAAGGAAGATGATGTCACCATTGATTGTGCCACAAGTGATGACTGCGCCTGGAGTGGTGAAGATGAATGCACCGAACATGATGAAGACAAAGTGGTAAATGAGGAAGTTACGCTCGGGGGGCAACTTTCTAACCACTCAGACTTTGAGGAAGTTGACGACTCCATAGAAGTCACCAACTCCAAGGGGATTGAAGACTCTCCTGAAATAAAAAAAAGATACAACAAGTGAGGATGAGGTGCTCAGCCGACTTAATGCTTTGTTAGCCAGGATCAAATCCGGTCCGGAAATCACAAAGGAAAGTCAGGGCATAGAAACTTTGGAAGTACCCAGGAGATGGCAAGCAATGCCCGGGGGGCAAGAGGAATGGTGCTAAGGCCATTGTCCTCACCAAATTCATACAAAGCTTAGTGGACAAAGCCGCCCCAATAGCAAATGCGGCCTATATAAAAATTAGCAAGAAATTGTTAATTTAAAGCACAACAAGTTGGTAAATTCTATTTACCACCTTAAAATTATTTCATAATTTTTATTTTGGCAAAAATATTAAATTATGGCTGCCAAAATTAATTATGTTAATAATTTAAGAAATTAAAATTAATTTTTGGCCTAAATCAACTAAATAGGCCGAAAACCCTAACCCTAGGAATATAATTGCAAGCCGCCAAAATTCCAATTTTTGCAATTTGGGGCCGCGGCTTGCTAGGGCTTTCTTTCCTCATCAAATTAGGTTTTCATTCTCATGAAATCTAACCTATTTACATGAGGAAAACATCTCATCCTAATTAATTTTGGCTAGATTAAAGATCTAGGCCGAATTTGAACTCAATTTTTTGGCCAATTAAGGCCGAATATTGTAAATTAGGGTTTCTAACCCAAACCGATGAACCCTAGTCCCTAAATTCTTCAAATTAACATGATTTCATGCCATATAATACATGATTATATGCAGCAACATGTTGATTGAAAGATCTATGGCAAAAATTAAATCCTATGCCGAAAATTACATAATTTTTGCTAGGGTTTTTGCCAATTTCTTCACTAAATTAATTTGGTTTCTAAATCAAATTAATCCTCTAAATTCCAGAAGCTATAACACCACATAATCATCATCAAAGTCGACATCTACATGATCCTTGCCAATGATTTTGGAAGCCTCCAAGAAAAGGGAGTTGCAGCTTGAATTGTTTGGCATGGAAGTGGATCGACCTTGATGATTTTTGTGTTGAGATCTTAACTCTTGGAAGCCATTGAAGCTTGAAAACTTGCTGAATTTTTCGGCTAAGTGTGGTACCAAGAGGAGAGGTCGACGTTGGCTAAGGAAAATAAGAGGAGAAATTTCGGCTAAGACCAATTTCCTTATATACAAGCTCAAATCCTTTCCTTTGTAATTCAAGGACTTAAGCTTGGGGGGGAAATGTTTATACCTCAATTTACAATTGAGGGTAAATTGGTCTTCACATGATTTATATCAAGATGAGTGGTCAAGATTTGATTACAGATTTTGTTGAAACTTAGTTTCTGCACCACCCTGATTTTAATTAAATTAGGAAATTCTTGTAATTAATTAATTAAGGCCGAAATTATTAATTAATAATAATAATTTTGAAATTATTAATTAATAATAATAATTTCGAAATTATTATTATTATTTCCATATATGCCGCCCAAAAATAAGGTGAGTGGCAGAGAAAGTCAATCGGAAGAAGTTTCCTTCGATATTGCTGTCTGCTAGGGAGGCAAACAAAGTAAAAAAGGAAAATTGCTTGTCATCTGCCCATGAGATGAAAAATACCTCATGGACTCACATAAAAAGGCCCAAGTCGTCTCCCAGTCAGAGGAGAGGCCGCCCTCTGCCCTGTAGAGAGATATTTTTCTCTTCCTGCAGGAAGGAGGCAGAGAGCTAAAGTTTGTCAGCAAGAGAAACATCTATGCACATGAGAGAGGCATGAGATTTTCAACCTCACACCTCCTCCATATAGTCGACCTACCACAATGGAGAAGACGCCTAGCCTCCTCCCCACCCCGGGAGGTGAAATTGCAACTTGTATTTTGTTCAATTAAGGACAAAATGGTAAAATTGACCAATTGAAGAGGCTAGAGCCTGCGATTTCTTCCAAGGAGCATACCATGATGATCCTTGAGCTATGTAGATCATCTTGGTAAAATTTCATCCTATTCTGACATCGGAGTAAAAACTTATGCCCGGTTTTCAATTAAGGACGTTTTGGGGAGTGAAACCAAGTTCACCATGGTAGAGAGCTCGAAATCACTTGAAATTTTTCCCATAGTCTTATGGAGATAATATAAGCCTACTGGTGAAATTTTGGTTAATTCCGATATTGTTTGCAATTTTTGCATTCTTTTCAGTTAAGGACATATGGCTTTCTCACCCCGGTTTAAGCCATTTTCTTAATTAATTATTATTTTCATGATTTGAAGAGCTAAATATGACTAAGTATAAGTAATTTCGTGGCATTTATGATCAAAGTCCAATTTATGATGTCAAGTGGCCACTACTTAGTCAAATTAGCTAAATTCAGCACAAAAGAAGCAACGAAAGCCTGCTGCAATGTGATAGACAGAAGGAAGAATTGTCATCAACCACCTAGGAGGCAGACTTCCATCTCACATCCAAGCAATGTGGCGCCCTAACACCTATTTTTCCCTCTCCCCATCAGTTGGAGGCAATCAGAAGAAGAAAGAAGGTTCATTGCACCTTCTTGGAAGCTGTCAATTGCATAGGAGGAGGATTTTGCCTTTCTCAGCAAGGCAAGCCCATTAATGCCAAAGCCCAAACCGTCCCCTATATAAAGGGAGGCCATTCTCAGGTTTTAGGCAGATATCACTCATCTCAAATTCAGCTCCTGAAGCTACAAACTTGCTCTACGCAAAAAACAAGCTCCGTGCTTATTTTCTCTCTGGCTCTGCGCCACTTTCCTCTTGTTCATCACGAGTTCTTACTTGTTCTTCATATTTTTCTTGTTTAGATCTTGTCTTAGGACAATCAAACACTCTTTTAGTGTTTTTCTCTTGTCTCAATCTTGTCTCCGGACATAAAAACACTGTATTCGTGTTTCTCTTTCAGAAATAACAAATCAAATTGTTATTTTCTTTTCAATTTCAATTGCAATCAAAGCAGATCTCCCAGATCTGATCCAGTTAGAGGAAGGCCCAGTTATGAAGAACAATTGTTTGTGGATCCAATGATTTAGATGCTCCGGTGTGACTTTGGTCCAGTCCCTACAATCGCTCTAATCTTTTAATCTGCTGCTCCGCGCACCAGATCCAGTTTTTACAACCTCTTTGTCAATTTCAGCAAATTGACTGGCACGCCCTTACGCCGTCATAAAGAATTCTCCGCAAAAACTCTAGCAAGAGATTTTTGGTGCAACAACAGTATAGTTTTTAGTTTGGGTTGAATTCTCCATTTGAATTGTAATTAGATTTTACTGGGTTTGTTTGTTGGCTCATAGATTAGCGTTTCGATAAGGTAGCTAATCATGTAGCGGTGTACGGGTCTTCCTGTGCGTTTGTAATCCCAATCAACCAAGAAATGAAAAATATTCTTTCCTCAAAATTATCTTTAAAAAGAACTTGCACTTGAACTGGGATAAGCCGAATCTTTATCAGACTCTGAATATCGAATCGAAATGGAACCTGAACACACGAATCTGAACCGAACCCGATCCCGAATAAACCCTAACCCAAAGTGACCCAACCCGAATCCGCCCAATTGCCAGCTCTAAATGAGATATTCAATTATTTTATCTTCCTAAAAAAAATAGCATTATTCCAAATTTCATTATGTGCGTTTACATTAATCAAATTTCAAATTATTACCATAATATATATCAATATATACCTTCGGAGTAATATTAATTACAATTTATTCACACCACAAAAGAATTTTGTCTTTAAAATTCATTTTAAAGTCCCTTAAAAGTTCAAAATATATATCAAGTTATCAAAATATGGATGGGTTAATCAAGTTATCAACATATTGAAAAATAATGACGAAGAAAAATTACCTCTAAGCGAATTACTAAACTGAAAGGCCACTCGAGAAAATTTAAGAAGGAAATTGAAGAACAAAACAGCTATATATTGAAGAGAAGGATTTTGTCTGCCACATAAGTTTTAACGAGGAGAAGAGAGATCTGCTCAAAGAAGTCTATGTCATCTCAAAACGTTGTATTTTCTTAAATATTTTTCCAATTTGATTTTTTTTAATTTTATTTTTTCCTCGAATCTTTTTTAAGTGTAAAACCATTACCAACGTATGAAAAAAAAGTCTAATAAAACTAACGAAAGCAAAGAGTTTAGTATAAAGAACATACTAGTATTGTAATTTCGGATATCTCAGGAATTAACCAAACAAATAATTAAAACGGAAACAGCAAAGCAAAATTTTCCTGTAGACCTATGTCACAAATCTCCACAATCAAATCAATAAATTACTATCACTAATCATAACAATCTCTCTAGCAAACTCTCAATCTAATCAACCCAACATGGATGATTCTCTCACAACAACATAAAGCTATCTTAGCTTTCTCTCCCACACACAATCTCACACACACACACAAAACTAAACACAAACTGCTTATTTATACTAACACAAAGTTGGACTCCAAGAATCCCTTTCCTATTAGGATTCTTATCCACCAATCAAAAAACTCTAGAAAAATTATAAACCAAATCTAATTAGGAATTGGGTCAAAATCCTAACAATCTCCACCTTGACTCAAATTCCTTCATCAAAGCTTAATTGCTCCATCCTTTTATTAAATCCACAAAAGTGGCTTTCTTATTTGTTGGCAAATCCACATCCTTCTTCTCAATTTGATATGAATATATCGATCCATCTCCTCTAATTGTGCTTCCAATCAACTCATACAAATTCTTCACTCCTTTCATCACAATCATCGAACCTTTGGTGATCTTCAAGTCTCCACCTCGGCAAGAATATCTATAACCCAAGCTATCCAACTTTCCAAGCGAAGTCAAATTCCTTGTAAAGTTTGGAGCATACCTCAAATTCCCAAGCATCTTAACACTTCCATCATGCAAACGAAGTTTCACACTCCCAACGCCTTCAATTTTTTCTTCACCATTATTAGCGTTGTAAACAGGCTTATCATACTTCTCAAGCTTCGAAAACCATTCTTTCTTTGTGCAAATATGTTCAGAATAAGCAGAACCAAATACCCACATGTTTTTAGTATCTTTCTTGCACCATCAAAACAACAGTTTCTTCAGAATCTTCATCACTATCAGCAGCAGCAACATTAACACCACCCTTATTCTTCTCTTTAGATTTCATGAAATCCCCTAAATCTTCCTTTAACTTCTTGCAATAGGCTTTTATGTGCCCCTTCTCATGACAATAATAGCACTCATTATTGCTGAAATCAACTCTTGGCCTCGAACTTGATCTTCCTCTTTCATTGAATCTACTCATCGATCTTGCATCATTCTTATCTCTTCCATTAGTTCTTCCACGCTCCACCATCAGAGCACTATTCTCTTCATCTTTCTTTTCAGTTTCTTTCAATCTATTATACTCAAAAATTGCAGAAGTCACATCTTACAAGCTCATGGTTTTTCTACCAACCATCAAAACTCTAGTCACAGGATCATACCTGTCGGTGAGTGAATTAATCAACAAAACTGCTTTATCAATCTCTTTCATTACTTCATCCACACTTGCCAGCTGAGTAACCAATCTATTGAACTCGTTTAGATGTGCCCTTAAACTTGTTCCCACCTTCATCTTCAATCCAAATAATTCTCTCTTCAAACACAACATGTCAGTAACCAATTTTGACATATAAATCGACTCTAACTTATCCATCAACTCCTTTGGGGTTTTCACATCTAACACATCATACTTAATTTCAGTAGCAAGAGACAAACGAATTGTACTTACTGCTTTTCGTTGAATATCTCTCCACTTATTGTCATTCATCGCGGAAGGCTTATCAGCTTCAAGCGCATCTCCCAATCCTTGTTGTACTAACAAATCTGTTACCGTACTTTGCCACATCTGAAAACTGTTCGTTCCATTAAACTTCTTGATCTCAAACTTCAAAGCTGATCCGCTGCTTTCTGTCATCTCTAATCAACCAATCTTGGATACCACTTGTTGTAACTTCGGATATCCCAGGAATTAACTAAACAAATAATTTAAACGGAAACAACAAAGCAAAATTTTCTTGTGGACCTATGCCACAAATCTCCACTATTAAATCAATCAATTACAATCACTAATCATAACAATCTCTCTAGCAAACTCTCAATTTAATCAACCCAACATGGGTGATTCTCTCACAACAACATAAAGCTATCTTAGCTTTCTCTCCCACACACAATCTCACACACAAAAAACTAAAACAAACTGATTATTTATACTAACATAAACTTGGACTCAAAGAATTTCTTTCCTATTAGGATTCTTGTCCACCAATCAAAAAACTCTAGAAAAATCCTAAACCAAATCTAATTAGAAATTGGGTCAAAATCCTAACAACTATACAAGTAATCACAATGTGACAAATGGTAAATATAAAATTTTTAAATGGCTTACTCTCTATTAGGGGATTGCATTAACATATAAAATGTAATGAATAAATTACTAGATCTTAATTGAAGCTGAGTAATTTCAATTCTAAATAGAATTTTGTCTTATGTAATAGCAATTAAGTTAAATGGAATTAAATAATTATCTATTGGAAAAAAGAAATGGAGTTTTACTTTGATTATAATTTAATGTTCTAAATATTATTTATAAAAATTATTTTGAATTCCAAATATATAATAATATGTTTATTGGTTTTCTCCCAACCAATCAATCTTGGACAAATGTCAGCAGGAGAAAAACCAAATACTGAGTATATAACAATTTGGGGATAACTTTAATAGTAAGATAGATAGATATAGATATATATATATATATATAATTATATTATATTATGCAACGAAAATTGAATACACCGATCATCCAATATCCAAAATTTTAATTTGAGCAATGAAAATTAATATCACAAATTAATTTATAAAAATTAATTTTTTTAAAGGCAAAGTAAAAAAATTTAATAACAAAAAGTGGAGCATATACTCCAATATGTACAAAAGGTGTAAAACACCCAATTCACAATACAACTCCAAAAGAAACTCTGTTGTACACAGCCATCCAATCAGCAAAGATTAGACACAATCTCTAACAACCAAATAATCCCAATAAGTAGTTTAAACCTCCAAGAAAAAGCATAAGCTTTCAATGACAGCACCAAGGTAGAAAAAATAACTTCTGAAAGCAAAGCCGAAAGTGGAAACCGTAGAAACAATTTCCGAAAGCAGAGCCAAAAGTGGAAACCATAGAACAAATCAACGCCCAGAGAAAATCCAACAACTCCCAAACTGCATAAATAATGTAGGATTCAAGAACGCAAAACATCGCCATGGAAGAAAGCTTGCTGAAGTAGAAAACAAACATGACGACGAAAACAAAAAGCAAGGAGCCAAACCCAAAGTCAACAACTATCTCACTAACTCCCATAAACTTTCAGAAATGAAAAGCAAAAGTACCCAACATTCCATAGATTTCACGAAGAGGAGTCGAACAATTCACAGTCCAAAAGAAAAGCACGACCATCCCATCTTTAAGAGAGGAGTAGTTTGCAACTCGTCAGCATAATAAAGGCCAAAAGAAGCAAATAAGCCAGAGTGGCTAAACACAATCAAAAGACAACAGGTTGGAGACATCACAAAACTCACTATCAACAGCGTAGAACAAGGGAGCAAAGCCAAAAGGCGAAAAAAAAAAACCTTACGTAATCAGCTGCTAACAACATAGATCAATATACAAAAAGACTACAGAGAGGCTAGGAGTTAATAGAAGCCACATTAACTGTGTGAACGGGTTTTCCAATCCTCATGTTCAAGCTCCACTAGTCTATTGACAACGGTTTCATCATAAATAAAAGACAACCCAAGTAAATGACTGATTTTTAAGGTTTTAATTGCTTCTTTTCGAAACAAATCATTCCTAAACTGAATATCTTCATCTGAGATATGATTGTCCTCTTTTGAAATTACAGGAGGAGATAAAATGGAAAGAGTAGCTTTTGAGTGACTCTTTTTCCTAGTCCAATTATGTTTTGGACGTTTCTTTTTTTACCTAGGATTTTTCGACTTGTGCTCCATAAAAGCTTCAACACAATCAGGCAGCTCAGCTATGAGGGCAACAAAAGTATCTCTATCATCTTAAATAGAGGCATTTTCCCTAACATCAAAAAGATCATTAGAACCATTGACAAACTCCACATCAGATTAAATACACATTTTAGTGTATTCTAGTAATCTGAAGTCGCTAGAAACATCCTCTTGGCTTTCACTTTCATCCCAAGAAAGAGGCTCAACCTCACTACCATACTCATGAGATACTTCTTTGTAATTCAATTCCTCAGTAAGAATCATATTTATTATTGCATTGGTGAAATCAATCTGAATTTTTTTTCCTTAAAATTTGAGTCTTAACTCGATTAAAAACAATTACTCTATGTCTCCTTTCATTTCATATTAAATGTTCACCTTAAAGAATCATATTTATAAAAGTTAATTGAAGTAAGCAAAACCAAGTTATATATCTCGAGAGTTAAACATTAAAAGAATTTCAGCTAAACAAACCTAGATTTCTCTTGATTTAGTGAAACTCGTCTTGTAAAAAAAATCGAAACTCATCTAAAAGAAGAAAGGCAAAAGCTAAAATAAGCTAGCTTTGTTAAAATGAATAAGGAAAATAAATAAATTATTTAGGAAATTTAAGCAAATTAAAGAAGGCGTATATAGAGAAGAAAAGAAAGCGTGAATAAAGGAGGAGATGACAAAAAAAAAAAAAAAAAATGCAAATGATGAGCACGGGCTAATGAAAGAGACAATGGGAAATATGACTTTTTTAATATATAATTTTATTTTTTTGCTTATATATCTCGAGAGGAAGAGATGGACAAAGAAAAACAAAGTGAAGACAGAATCGGGTGGGGCTTTGTCGGGACAACGTTAGTGTGGAGCGTGCTCTTTTCCGTGTCTCTCCTCTCAACTACTTTCTCATCTATTTCCATTTTTCTTATTTTTTCTATTCTTTTCTCCTAAGTAATCATTGCTCCCATACTTCTTTTTTAAATTCATATAAGTAGGTTACTAATTTTCAAATAGATTCTATTATTGAGTCGATAAAATCAAGGGAAAGGCTACAACTATTAAAAAATTATATTAAAGAATAGTACTTTACATCATGGTTTTTATAACCGATTCGGAGATTAAACCGTCTATCTCACCGGTCGGTAGTTTGATCAGTCTGACCGGTCTGATCGACCGGATGGTTCGATCACAGCTAGACTATCTTGTTTTTTTTTTAAATAATTGTTTTGCTATGGCCATATCCTCGTATCCAGCAGCAAACATTTTTGCCCCATATGAAAGAGGGGAAAAAAAGAAGCAAAATCTCTGGCAAATTTCTGTACAAGACTGAAAATTAAAGAAAGACACTTTTGCAATGTAGAGTTGTAAACATGACTCCCCTGTTCTGCAATTTACCAGTTGGCAAAAATGCCATCTAAGAGTAGAAAGAAGAATTGAAAAGTGGCTATTAGAAATAGTGAAATACATTCTAAAATCTAAATATTGGATAAATTTATTATAAATTTTTTAAGGAAAGCAAAATTGTTGGGTGAAACTTGGAAGTGTAACCTTTGAATGTGCCAATTCCTCTCACAATCCAAAGGCATCGGGTAAGAAAAAAAAGAGAAAAAAATCAATATATTTCCATACAGAAAAGTTCATGCTTATGTTTAACCTAGGTAAGTTCCACAAGGATCTTATTGACCTCAGCTATCACACAATCCACCATAGAGAGAATACCTACAGAATTTCTCACGCACGCACGCATACCCCCGAGCCCACTCCCCTTACATAATCCATAGTTATTAGGAAAGAGAAATAAAAGAAAAATATAGAAAGATTTTGGAAGAGGACAGAGCACAACAGAGCAAAAACATAGATTTTTCCACCTATATTGAATCAGCAACAAACGAAGAGAATCAGCAGCTTAGCGATGAGGAGAAGAGACTGGTGAGGCGGTGATGGCCGATGGTGGTGGCGATTGCATCAACGAACAAGAGAAGAAGAAGAATCGAAGAACCCTAGCTTTTTGTTTTTGGGTTTTTTTTTTTTTCGATTTTGTGTTTTTGGTCGAGGGCAGCAGAGGTTTGCTTGTCTAATTGTCTGTCGTTTTTCACTTTTTTGTTTAATTTCAATTTTTAATTTTATTTTTGATTAATTTTCAAAAAAAAAAAAGTAATAAAACCGTTAATTACCGGTTTAATCCGGTTCCGGGTCAGACGGTTTGGACAGTTCAATGACGGCTCAGGTAAACCACGGTTTAGATACCCCATTCAGCCTGGATACCTATCCGGTACCCGGTTGAACTGGTCGGACCGCCCGGTCCAATCCTGTTTTTAAAACCATGCTTCACATACATATAAGAGATATTTTAGTGTTTGGATATAAAAATATATTTTTTAAGTATTTGAAGACATGCAAATTTAAGGTAAAAAAATGTTAGTACTACTCTTTAATGCATATCTTTAACGCTTGTAGCTTTTCCCTAAAATCAATCTAAATTTTTTTTCGTAAAATTTGAGTCCTAACTTGATTAATGACAATTATAACTCCTTCCATTTCTATTTTGTAATGTCTTAAAATAATATTTAGTTTTAAAAAATGACAAACTTTTATCCATCATTACGTAATGCGTATCACATTTAAGGGCGTAATTGTAAAGCATCTACGAAATATTACTTTTCCTTAAACTTTTATGCCATTTAAAAAAGGTTATTCAATTCGCATTGGCAAAAGTATTTTATAAAAGGAAAAAAAGTCAAGGAGAATATTTCGAAAAAACTTAATTAGAATGTATTGAATTAAAAAAAATAAAAATCTGAATTAATTTTAACAGAATAAATGAATCGTACTTAATTCTAGAAATTCATGAAAAAATAATTAAAAATAGAATTGACATCTAAAATATCAGTAAATTTGTTAATAAAGTTGATTACGGATAAACAAGAATTATGCAAGATTCAAGAAAGTTGATGAATCAAGAACTCCCTTCGAGAAAAATTAGCTCAAGAAATGGCTTAAATAGTCGAGAGAGAAAGTGAGAGAAACATATATGAGAAAGGATGGAAATTTTATTAATGATCCAAAAACTGTCAATTACAGACTCTGAGGTTCCTTTTATAGACCAAGGCTCGTCATGTAATCCAATTGTTAGGACTCTAACTAAATTTGGCACTAAATCCAATTGCTACAACTACCCATGTGCCACTTGCCACATCATTTTCCCACGAGGCTCATGTCTTCTGTCAAACTAATGAATTTAGTGAAGAACAAAGAGTGATTTCATTATTGATAAAACGTTTATATACAAAATACATTTTAGAATAAGTATCTCTACCCCCCCCCCCCCCTCCCCCCCTCTTTCCTCAAACTAGTGAGTATATGTTTAATACTCCCAGTTTGGAGAAAGAAGTAGTGAGGATAGTAGAAGAAATACCTTTAGTAAAACAATCAGCTAATTGATTTTTAGATGTTACAGGTAAAAGAACAATCAAACCAGATTGAATTTTAGCTCTAACAACATGACAATCTATTTCGATGTGTTTTGTTCTTTCGTGGAATACTGGATTTTGAGCCAGATGGATAGCAGATTGACTATCACAAAACAGAGGGACTGAGGCTGGAAGTTGAACTTGTAAGTCTATTAGAAAATACTGAATCCATTGAAGCTCACATGTGGTTGAAGCTAGAGCTCTATATTCTGCTTCAGAGGAACTACGACTTATTGTAGTATGCTTTATACTTTTCCAGGAGACTAAATCATCACTAATTAGAACACAAAAACCATTGATAGACCTTCTAGTATCTACACAAGTGCCCCAATCACTATCTAAGAAAGCCTTAAGCTACAAACTGTTGTTAGCAGGAAAGAATAACCCTTGTCCTATGCTTCCTTTCAAATATCTTAAAACTCTATGAATAGCTGCCAAATGAAGATCAGTGGGTGCATCAAGGAATTGAGCCAACTGTTGTACTACAAAACTTAAATCTGGTCGAGTAGTTGTAAGATATTGAAGCTTTCCCACTAACTTCCTATACTAGATAGAATCAGCTAACATGTGCCTCCTTCTTTAGATAATCTGGTTTCAGGCAAGATAGGTGTAGACATGGTTTACAATCCACGAAATCTGCATCCTTCAATAAATCCAAAGTATATTTCTTTTGGCATAGTTTTATACCCTTGATGGATCTTGCAATTTCTAGTCCAAGAAAATACTTAAGTTCCCCTAATCCTTTATTGTGAACTCATCATGCAAATACTTTTCAACTCTAATAATCTCTTCAAGATCATTACAAGCAAGCACAACATCATCTACATACACTAGTAAAGTCATGAAAGTGGTACCAGTGTTTTTAATGAAGAGAGTGTGATCAGCGTAGATGACTGAGTAAAACTAAAATTCAACAATAGTTCTGTCAATTTGGCATTTCATTGCCTGCTAGCTTGTCGAAGACCATAAAGTGACTTTTGTAGTGTGCATACTTGATTTTTCTGGCCTGTGTATCCTTCAGGTAATTTCATGTAAACCTCTTCATCTAAATTACCATGTAAGAATAGCATTATTTGCATCACATTGGTGTAAATGCCACTTCTTTGCAGCTGCAACTGTTAACAAAATCCTTACGGTAGTCATTTTTGCAACTAGATTGAAAGTGTCCATGAAATCCACACCTTCCTGTTGGGTATAACCCTTAGCAACTAAACGAGCCTTATACCTTTCTATGTTCCCATATGCTTTCCTTTTGACTTTGAAAACCCATTTACAACTTATTGCTGTTTTATCCTTAGGTAGATCAACAATGCTCCATGTATTGTTAGCTTCTAATGCATTAATCTCATTCTGCATAGCCTCTTTCCAATTGTCATTTTGTACAGCTTCTTTGTAAGTTTTTGGCTCCTTCTCTTGATCAAGCAAGGCAGCAAAAACTTGGTGTTTGGAAGAGAAATGCTGATAGGAAAAGACCTAATCCAATGTGTGAGGATTGGTTCTTTTAACTGATGAACATTTAAAATCTGTTAAGTAATCAGGCTTGGTCTTTGTCCTTGTGCTTCTTTTGAGATTTTGTCGTTGTGGATCAGTTTTATGTAATGTGGTTGTGTTTTGAGATGTGGAAATAGTTGAAGGTGCACCAATATTGGAAAAAGAAAGTTGTAAAGTAGGCACATCAGTGTTACAAACTGATGCTAGATTTTCTGGAATTTACTGATGAACTTGTTGAATATCTGGATTTTCCCAAAAATCCCGATGAACAAAGTTCTGATTTGACTCAAAAAACTGTAATGGTTCACTTTCTGCTACTGTATGAGGTCTAGAATCATCAATTATAGGATCAATTTGCTGCATTGGTAACTCAAAAGTATCAAAAACATGTCTGTTTTCTGCAAAACTAGGAAGAACAGGAAGAACACATATTTCTATCCCTTGTGCATTAGTAGTTAAAGAGTCAAAAGATTGAGTAGAAAAAGGAAAAGATTGCTAATAGAACTGTACATCTCTAGAATGAAACACCTTATGATTGTTCAAATCATAGAGTTTGTAACACTTAATGCCTGGAGAATAACCTATGAACACAACTTTAATAGTTCTTGTGTCAAATTTATTTTTATGTAACAATGATTTGATGCAAAGGCTAGACAACCAAATACACGTAGAGAATCTAATTGAGGTTGTTTAGCAAACAAAATTTCAAAGGGAGAAACATTATTTAAAACAGTACTAGGAACTCTATTTATCAAGTAAACAACATGTAACACACAATCACCCCAAAATTTAACAGGTAGATGAGACTGAAACATGAGTGCACAAGCTACTGAAAGTATGTGTTGATGTTTTCGTTCCACTATGCTATTTTACTGTGGTGTCTGAACATTAGAAACTTGATGAAGTATGCCTTTAGACTCATAATAAGAAGGAACATTAAATTCTTGTTTGTTGTCAGTTTGTATGCATTTAACATTGGCTCCAATCTAAGTAGAAGCAAAAGTCACAAAATTCTGCATAAAGGTGCAAGCTTCTGATTTGTTTTTCATTAAAAATATCCAAGTAAATCTGCTATGATCATCAACAATGGTTAAAAAGTAAACATGACCTTTATAGGTTGAAACAACATTTCCTCCCCATATATCAATATGTAAAAGATCAAAAACAGCAGAAGAAAATGAAGAATTGATAGGGAAAGAGAGTCTCTTCTGTTTAGATATGTTACAAATGTCACATGGCTCAATAGATGTACAAGAAGGAAAATACAATTTCAACCTAGGAAAAGGAATATGCCCAAGTCGATTATGCCAGAGAGAGCTTTGAGCCTTAGTACTAACATCTTTGACACAAAAGAAACATAAACTTCATTAGGATTAGAAACGTGTCTGGAATCATCAGCTTTGAGTTTGTAAAGTCCATGGAGGTTCTTAGCTGTTCCAATCATCCTCCGTTGAGGTAAATCCTGAATCACACAAACATTAGATAAAGCTATGCTTAATCGACCAACAAAGATCAAATTGAAAGTAAAGTCGGGCACATGTAAACATTGTATAAAAACAAAGATTCTTATGATTGTAGTGTGCCCATATGAGTTACTCAAACTTTAGCATTATTAGGCAGAGAAACATATGAATCTTTAACAGAAACCAAATGAATAAAGGAATCTAAATTGCATGCTATATGGTCTGTAGCACCAGTATCAACTACTTATTCATGAGAAGTATTGTGAGAACTATGAAAAACATTCAAAGAAATGTGAGGATCTAGTAAGTAAAAGTTACCAGAACCTCAAATACAGAAGCAGTAGATGGTGCTTGAACAACATTCACACAGTGTTGGCCTTTAATCATTGCCATGATTTGCTTGTATTAATCCCTTGTAAACTGAAAACTATGAGTTGAAGTAGAAACTGTAGACTGTGGTGTTGAAGCATTCATAGACAAATCCTTTGTTTCAACACAATTTGCAGAAGCTTTCTTGAAGTTGTTCTTAGTTCTAGTAGGACACCCATGTTTCTTATAACATTTCTCAACAATATGAACTTCTTTTCCACAGAAAGCACACAGGGGATGCTTAGGAAGCTTCTTGACACAACCTTGAGTAGCCTTCACAGCCATGACAACAGTTTCTGAAACAGGCAGAACAAGCAAAGTCTTTCTTTCTTGTTGAATGACTAAGGAGACAACTTTATTGATCGATGGGAAAGGATCCATCATTAGAACTTGAGACTTAACAGTGTCAAAAGAGTCATTGAGCCCCTTAAAGAAGACAAGAACATGATCATTCTCAACTCATGGAGTAGCACAAGAATAGGCTGGTAAGGGTTGCAAGATTGCCAACTCATCCCAAAGGATTTTCATCTTTGTAAAATATTCTTGAACACCCATGGATCCTTGATGAAGATTAAACGATTCTACTTGCAAATCACACATCCTGAAAAAGTTGCCCTGTGCAAAACGAGATCGAACATCGTTCCAGATCTGAAGAGCAGAATCAATCCAGATGATTAACTGGGCTAAATTCATTAGTTTGACATCTTCTGCATATCAAAGCCTCACCCATCAGATGAGCCTTATCATCAAGGCAGTGCTTTAGTGTAAAAGTGTTTGTGGAAACCTTTGCTGCCAATCAAATAAGAACTCCCATGTTGCATCCTTGGGGAATAAACCTTTTCAATGCACCAATACTCGCGTTATGACTCTGTCATGCCTCTTTATTGTCCTTTGGTTCAAAATAGCTTGAGGTTCTCATCATGGGAAGAGTAGTTACATGTAGCCGGGTACCTTGACAGTGTCTATTGCCAAGTTTTGGTTTCAATTGATAAACTTGAGAAACATGGTGAATGTAAAGTGTAGCAGAAAGATCCAAATTATAAGAACCTTTTCTCACTGTCTATCACCTTGTATGGACCATAGTAGCAAGGACAAAGCTATCTTGTTGCAGACACAGATAAATCAAGTCCCCGATATCATATTCTTTTTAACTCCTATGTTTATTTACTTGATGTTTCATCGGAACTTGTGTTGCTGCCAAATGATATTTAAACAACAATTGAATCTCTTTTCTTGCTTGCAAGCTAGTATCCACTCGCTCAACCTCATAAATTCTAGAAACATATGGCAAATGAAGGGTGGAGGATATCCATATTGAACCTCAAATAGTGATGGCTTAATGGAGGAATGGTGTTGGGTATTGTACCGCCATTCTGCTAGGGAGAGCCATCTACTCAATGTTAGAATTAATTTATCAAACATGGCAGATCAAAGATCTTAAATCAATTAATCTAACATTTCATGAACTATATGCGAAAGCGGATCAACTTACCTCCAGCCATTGAAGAACACTTAACACTTTCTCTCTCTCAATTGAGTACTTCTAGTCTCCGGTAAACTACTTTAGATGGTGTGAAAATTTTAGTGTACTGAGACTAGGGACATAAGAGGTTTAATATGTATTTGTAGGTGAGTCTTCCCATCAAAGACCCTTCTTGAAAACCCTAGCTGACAAGTCCATTAATTCATGATAAAATATTTGGGACACATTTAGGTATTGGGCATCAATAAAATTTATCCCAAAAGCCACCTTATGAGAATTATTTGTACATTCTCCCACTTGGCCCATGTATTTTATACTAAATCCATGAATTTCTTATGCTTACCAAAGAAACAAAATACATGAATCATGGCGACTATTCCTTTTATAATAAGTATTGTCTTCCATGTAACATAATTTATTCAATCTCTCTAATATTAGTGATACTTTATGAATAAACCCTATGTTTATTACAAGGTCCAACAAAAATTGTTGTTCTCAAAAACCAAATGTGTGCACCAAAATGAGAAAACAACCAAATAAATAAGAGTTTCAAATAACCATATCACATATTTGAACCAAGTCCCAAACGTATTGTACGATCCCAAAAACTCATTGGTGGCATGCCTTTTGTCAAAGGGTAGCTAACATCAATTCAGTGCTAATATGCTCAATGGCCATTTTATTTTCCTTAATGCGCTCTCTTATGGCCAAATACTTGATGTTGATCTGTTTACTTCGACTAGCACTTTTGTTATTCTTAGCCAAGAATACAACAACTAAATTGTCGCAATACATCTTTAGTGGCTTAGAGATAGAATCCACAATTCTAAGCCCGGATATGAAAATTTTCAACCAAACACCATGTGAAGTTGCCTCAAAACAAGAAATGAACTTAGCCTCCATGGTAGAAGTAGCAGTCATTGTTTGTTTTGCAGTTTTCCAAGATACAGCTCCGCCAGCAAGCATAAATACATATCCTGATATTGATTTCCGTAAATCAACACAACCAGCAAAGTCCGAATCCAAGCAACCAACTATCTCAAGATTGTCAGTTCTCCTATACATAAGCATGTAATTTTTGGTCCCTTTAAGGTACCTCATCAACTTTTTCGTTGCTCTCTAGTGGTCCATACCTGGATTACTCTGAAATCTTCCTAACATTCTGACAGCAAAAGCAATGTCAGGCCTGATACAGACCTGAGTATACATCAAGCTTCCGACAGCAGAAGCATATGGAATGTTTTGCATTTGTTCCCTTTCAAGCTCATTTTTCGGGCATTGGTTCAAACTGAACCGATCACCATTCACAATGGGTGCCACACTTGGTGAACAATCTTTTATCCGGAATCTCTCTAAAACTTTGTTGATATAGGTTTTGAGACAGACCTTAAATGAGTCTAGATCTGTCTCTATGGATCTTAATGCCAATGACATAAAATGCCTCACCCATATCTTTCATATCAAATTTCTTAGAGACAAATTGTTTCACCTCACATAGAAACCCCTTATCATTTGTTGCAAGTAAAATGTCATCCACATATAGGATAAGGAAACAAATCTTACTCCCACTGATGCGCCAAGGGCTTATCAAGGACATCAAGAGGACAATAGAGATCATGGAAAGGATGAGCATGGAGTGCAAGGAAGCATGGAGAAGCATGAAGAGTAAGGAGATATCTCACAACATGTTTCAAGCACCAAGGAGATGCCAAAGATGCCATTTGATCCATTAAAGATACCATTAGGTCCAATGACAAGAGCAAGAGCCAAGAGATTCAAGGATGCACCCATGAGCCTTGTTCGAGTTCATCTTGATGATATGAAGACCATTGAAGTTCAATTGAAGAGCTTTGGAGATGGTTGGAGCAAGCAAGCACCAATTACTTCGCTTGCTATTGATTCAAACTTTCTGCACTAGCCCTTGCATGGGTTGGACCAGAGATGACTTAGGGCTTGGTTGTGTAATTTGGCCATTCATGGGCTTTATTCTATCTTAGATTAGTTTATTTTATGTTTAGAAGACAATTGGATTGGGCCTTGTTTGACTAAGTCCAATCCCTTGTTCCTTGTTATTTATTTTTCCTAGTTTGACTTGGAATTAGGCTATTTCCTTGTCTTTTCCTTTGTGTGCCACCCAAGGCTATATAAACCGCCAAGGGTCTTTATTTTCTCTAGTTTTTGGCGTCACCTATGCCTATATAAAGGCATCAACCCCCCTTTGTAAACACAAGTTAAGTTTATCAATCAAAGAGAGATTCTTTTGAAAATTTAGCTTCATTGTTCTAGTTTGAGCATACTTAGGGTTCTTCAATCTTGTAGAGTCCTAGAAAACAATTAGATAGTGATTATCTAGTTGTGTTTCTTGTGATCTTAGGTTGTCAATTGCAGGTCTAATTGATCATCTAGTCTAACGAACGAAGATCCAATCTTGGGAAGATTATCAAGTCGACAAATCAAGGAGTTGAGGTTTCAAATAGATCTTTGGAGGAATTCAAGGGTAGATTTGAATCTAATATAACTAGATTCGCATCACCCACTAACCTTGTGATATATGCGTTGATCCATGACATTCTCTTCAAAGCCAAATGAAGAAATTACATCATGAAATTTCAAATACCATTGACGGGAGGCTTGTTTCAATCCATATATGTATTTCTTGAGCTTGCATACCAGATGCTCACCATTAGTAGAGGAGAATCCTTCTTGTTGTTTCATATAAACCTCCTCCTCTAAGTCTCCATTGAGGAATGCCGTTTTCACATCCATTTGATGCAATTCCATATCGAAGTGTTCAACTAATGCCAAGATAACACGAAGTGAATCTTTCTTAGATACAGGAGAAAAGGTCTCCTTGTAATCGATTCCTTCTTGTTGAGTGAATCCTTTGGCAACAAGTCTTGCCTTATATCTTTCGATGTTGCCTAATGAGTCTCTTTTTGTCTTAAAAACCCATTTACAGCCGATGGCTTTTGCACCATTGGGCAACTCGAAAAGATCCCCGACTACATTAGATGCCATAAAATTCATCTCATCTTTCATGGCATTATACCACAAATTGGATTCTTTGCAACTCATGGCTTGTGAAAACGTTTCAGGATCATTTTTGGCTCCAACATTATAGTCATCCTCTAGTAGATACACGACAAAGTCACTAGGTATTGTTGATTTCTTTTCCCTTGTTGCTCTCCTTAATCCCGTATTAATGTCCTGTTAGAGGACAGGTTCTTCAACTGGTTGCTCAACAATTTCATGTATTTGTTGAACAATCAGATCAATTGGATCATCAACAACTTGTGGAACCTCAGTAGCTGGTTGTTCAACACCTAATTGGACTTGAGGGGTGTTGTGTACAACAACCAATCTTTCACTTGAAGTGGAAGCTTGGGTAACCCTATGATCCTCCCCAGAATTAATATTCAAAGATTGATCACTCCCACTAATCAAGTCATTTTGAAGAAATTTAGCATTTCTTGATTCCACAATTCTAGTGCTATGAGATGTACAATAGAATCTGTAACCCTTAGACTTTTCAGCATATCCAATGAAATACCCACTTATAGTCCTTCTGTCCAATTTCATTTCTTGTGGATTATAAAATACCCATTTATAGTCCTTGGGTCCAATTTCTTTTCTTTTGGATTATAAACTCTTACTTCAGATGGGCATCCCCAAACGTGTATATGTCGCAAACTCGGTTTCCAACCTTTCCATAACTCAATTGGCGTATTAGGAACGGCCTTGGTTGGAACTCGGTTCAATATATACACTGTCGTTTTAAGAGCTTTAGTCCACAAGGGTTTAGGAAGTTTGGAGCTTCTAATCATGCTCTGCACCATGTCTATTAACGTTCGATTTCTTCTTTCCGCAACACCATTTTGGTCAGGAGACTCAAGCATGGTGTATTGGGCAACTATCCCATGCTCTTGAAGAAATCTTGCAAATGGACAATGTGCTTGTCCATCCTCAGTGTATATACCATAATACTCACCACCTTGATCTGATCTCACAACTTTGATTTGCTTTCATCATTGTTTCTCTACTTCAGCTTTGAAAACCTTAAAAGCATCCAATGCCTCATTTTTATTATGAAGCAAGTAGAGATACATGTATCGTGAGGAATCATCAAAGAAAGTGATGAAGTATTTCTGACCATACGAGTCCATATTTGGACTGCAAATATCCGTATGTATGATCTCTAATGCCTGAACTCCTCTTGGCACCTTTACCTTTCTTGTTAGTATGCTTTCCTTTATGCAGTCTACACAAGTCTCAAAATCAATGTCATCTAGAGTACTATGTACCCCATCATTCACCAATCTTTTCATCATTTCAATGGATATATGGCATAACCTGTGGTGCCACAACATAAAGGATTGTTCATTCATAACACATCTTTTAATACCAGCATGAACATGCATTGCATTGTGAAAACCATCATTTTGCAAATTGATTTTACAAAGACCATCAACTATTGTACCATTTCCAACAAGTTTAGATTTGAAATATAATTTCAAAGAAGTTTCCAAACTAAAGGAATAACCCAAAGGTGCAAGTCTTGCAACCGAAATTAAGTTTCTAGAAAAACTTAGTACATAAAAAGTTCTTTTTAAATTCAAAACAAAACCAGAATTTAAAATAAATTGACATGTTCCAATTGCTTCCACATGTGACGACATCTTGTTTCCTGAATAGATGTATCGCTTACTTCCCACCGGCTTCCTTTGATTTTGAAACCAGAAACATGGATTATAGAACCAAAATCAACCCACCAAGTATTATGACAAATATCAACCATATTAGATTCATAACAAACTAAAGAGGTTGGTGTACCTTTCTTTTAAAACCAAGCCTTATATTTGACACAATCCTTATTCAAGTGCCCCTTCCTTTTTGTAGAAGTAGCAACTTGATTCTTTTTTTATGTTAGCTTCAGCGGGTATCCTACCCTTTCCCTTTTGTTTGGCTTGTCTCTTATTCTTTCCTTAAGTTATCATATGTGTACTTTCACCCATTTCTGTCGATAACCTTGCTTCCTCTTGCACACACATGGCCAGAAGTTCATTGATTGACCATTTATCCTTATGTGTGTTGTAAGAGATCTTGAAAGGTCCATACTGAGGTGGAAGGGAATTCAGCATGTAGTGCACCAGGAAAGAATCAGACATATCAACCTCAAGAGACTTTAATTGAGCCGCAATGTCCCTCATCTTCATGATGTGCTCACGCACACCTCTCACATTGGTGAGCCTCATTGATGATAACTTTGTCATCAGGGTGCTAGTAAGTACCTTACCTGAAGACTCAAATTGCTCATCAATAGCCTTCAGCAAACCTTTGACATTGTCATGCTCCCCCATTAAACCACGTATGCTTGCATAAATCTTTGTCTTTATAAACATCATGCTGAGGCGATTAGATCTCTCCCAATGTTCATATAAAGTGATTTTAGCCGAAGTGCTAGCATCAGTAATAGCATGTGGTTCATTTTTCCTTATAGCATAATCAATGTCTAGGCACCCAAAATAAAGAAGAATTATTCTTTCTTTCCATATCTTGTAGTTATCACCATTTAACTCGAGAATATCACATTTGATTTCAGAAATATTCACAGGTTGTATAATTGCAAAATTAAATACATGCTTAATTCATATTGAGGCAAATAACTGTATCATGTAATTACCAATGTAAAGACATGTCATACTTTAATTTATGAATCATAAGACAATAAAAACTGCATGTGGGCTAAGTAATTATTTAAAGATTCATAAAAATCTTTATGACAAGACTATCAAATTGTATTCCTTTTTCTTAATTCCTGTGGGTAAATTAAGAAAACAACTCAATATCTCATCATTGATTAATCATGCAAATATAATAAAAATTCCTATGGGATAAAATTTATCACATTCAATATGATTAATCACAATTGATGTCATATTCCATATGTGACCAAAATACCTTATATATAATTTAATAAACCAAGAATGTTGTGGCTAGTCCTTAATTAATTAAGTTATATAGTCACATGATATCTCATAAAATTCCTTATGTGAACTATAAAACTGGAAGTTCACCAGAAAATTTTTAAACAAGGCTGTAATTTAACATTAAAATAAACGCATATGATGAATACCCATGTACAGCAAAACCGTAATAAAAAAACATGAGCAGACCAATAAGCAAGCAAGTAAATATAACCTAAAAATCCTTACGGGTCCACAACATGAAGACCAAATTTATGGCCAGATTGTACTTCACATTTATAGTGAAAAGGAAAATATTTTTTGACCCGCCTTATTTTTCCACCAATTATCCTGCCTAATAATTAAGGTAACAAATTAATTTCAGGTTTAGCCCTTAGTTATAAATAAGGAGGGCTTACAAGGTAAATCCATTGATTTTAGGGTATTATTAAATAGAGTTTTAGAAATTATGGTAACTTTTTCCAATGCCACGTTGTCGCAACGCGCGGGTCTGAGGGGACCCGCGGCCCACGACTTGGGGAGATTTACTTCATGGATCTATCTACGAATTCGCCACTAATCTTTTTTTATGGTGCGATTAGCCACCTATTAGTTTATTCAGCTTAATGTTAACCCTAGCTCGGAGGTAACACTATACTTAATAAACGGTCTTCTAACCAGAGATTCTATAGTCCGGGAATCGGGTACGCGTGGGGAAGGATTAGAACCCCCACGACGCCCGTCTGAAGACGCCACTGACCAGTCTAGGATTAACGTAGGTTTCGATTAATGGTGGTTTCTATTCGTAATGCTTAAATCTACTCGAACCAAGTTTTAATAGTCTTCTTAATAATGTTAGACCTCTTTCTCATCCTAGATTACCCTGAATTGACTACTCTTTACTACTTAGTTTAATTACCTAGAATTAAAATAAGTTCTACTTCTTTTACTATTTAGATTAATTTACCTAGAATTAAACTAAATTCTTCTTCTTTTTCTACTTAGTTTAATCACCTAGAATTAAACTAAATTCTCCCTCTTTTACTACTTAGTTTAATTACCTAGAATTAAACTAATTTCTCCTTCTTTTACTACTTAGTTTAATTACCTAGAATTAAACCAAATTCTTCTTCTTTTACTACTTAGTTTAATTACCTAGAATTAAACTAATTTCTCCTTCTTTTACTACTTAGTTTAATTACCTAGAATTAAATCAAATTCTTCTTCTTTTTCTACTAATTAGTTTAATTTACCTAGAATTAAACTAAATTCTTCCTCTTTTACTACTTAGTTTAATTACCTAGAATTAAACTAATTTCTCCTTCTTTTACTACTAAATTCTTCTTCTTTTACTAGTTACCTAAACCAATTTCTTCTTCTTTTACTACTTAGTTTAATTACCTAGAATTAAACCAAATTCTTCTTTTTTTTTCTACTTAGTTTAATTATCTAGAATTAAACTAAATTCTTCCTCTTTTACTACTTAGTTAAACCTAATTTCTTCTTCTTTCACTACTTAGTTTAACTACCTTCTACTTACTTATCCTTTATTTTAATTGCTTGGTTTTGACTTTTGATTGCATTCATGGATGTGCGTGATGCATGTAATCCGGTTTAAAAATGTTTACCGTGTGATTATACGAGAGACACTATTTGGGCACCTTCCACTTGATTGGTAAGACCCCCATTTAGATATCTCAAGCCTAGGAAACTCGGATTGAAATGGACAATTGTGCCTACATCTCGACCGATTATTCCATCATCGGTGTCAATTTGATTTTCTCAAATGAGCATAATATCAACAGCATTTATGGAAAATTAAAATGCATGACCATGGATATGATGTATTTCTATAAATTTCATTGATTTTGCCACATGATTAGTAAAATAAGAGACTTGATTTGTTTACTAGACTTCGAATCAGGGGTCTAATTGAATTAATCTCCTAAACTTAAAGACTGAATTAAAAGGAAACTAAATCAAAGGGACTCTATTGGATGGTTATTTTCAAATTAGGGGCCTATTTGTGACCACTACAAAGTTACAGGATCGAAGAGTGTTAAATTGAGGACCAAATCGAAGATGAGGAAGAAATTGTACCTGATTTAGATGGAAACGACACCGATTTGTGGTTGCTTTGTACGGACTATATAAGTAGGCCTCTTGTCTTCTTCTTCAGAGCTTTCCTTGGTCTGAAACCCTAGCCAACTAATTGCAGCGCCGCCGTCAATGTTTCCCACCGTGATGGCGCTGATTTACACCGTAAATAACCCTCAGATTTCAACCGCGAATTCCTTTTTTCAATCTCTACGCTTCCACGGTTTTAATTTAAAAAATCTCCCCGTAAATCCAAGAAAACCCCAAAAGTTGCTACTCCCGAATCTGAAAGTGACCCAGATCTCCGATTTTGCCCACTAGATTTACTTGAAAACGAGCTATCTCTATCCTTTCTCCATTCTAAGCCCTCATGTGGTGTTAATTTCTAGAACTCTCCTACCCAAAACAAGAAAATTGAAGTTGTATCTATAAACCCTAACTTGAAATCGGCTGCTTTTTTTTCTAAAAAATTCCTTGAATTCGAAATGGCAGAGTTTTTCTCTCCATCTTCCTCCCTTTTGCTTTGACGATAGGCCTATTTATAGGCCGAATGGTGAGAGGTAAAATTTCCTCCTTTCCCTTCTTTTTTCTTGAAAATTTTTGTATTTTTCCCTCTTCAGGTGTTTACTCCTCCATTTCTCTTGGTGCAGGTCTCACTTATCGGGGATAAGGGTGATGAGTTGTAAACGCGGAGTCACTGTCCTTAGGGAGGTTTCTGGTTTTTTGAACCTATGGTTTCCCTTGAATACCGCTCCTCAGGTGACTTATTTCCTTACTAGTCCTCTTTACTTAGTTTGTCATTCATTTTTGGCTTTTTGGCTTTCATTCCCCTCCCTGGTTTTTTTGTCTCCTGCGAGCTCTGTCCTTTCTGTATTGCGAAGGAAATGCTGAGCTGGCGGCTGGTGAGCCAACAACGCACTGAACCTCTCCCAGGTGAGCTATTTAGCTTTTAGTCCCTCTTCATACCACTTGATTTCATTTCACTCCAGCTTTTGTCTTCTGTGATGATATTTTTGGTCTTTTCTTTTTGATTTCTCATGTTATTTCTTTGCAGGAGGTTCACACTTGCTGACTTGGCATTTTAGTGCCAATCGAGGCATGCCACCTCAGCCATGTTCCCTGACTGGTATTGACTTCTTTCTCCCATTCGAATGTTGTTGCTTTATTTGTTTCTTTGGCTTGTAAATCCTGTGTATTGCCTATGCTCTGTGAAGTATAAAATGCTGACATTATTATCCTTGGGAAATGCCTTAATAACTAGTTAAAGTGCATATACTAGTGACTAAGAAAACTTTTGATCATTGTTATGTGTTGTATGCCTGAATTTAACTGAATTCTGTCCATTTTGTGTTCTTTTCATTTGTGGCCTTTGGACCTTGTATTTTGGACCCTTGATAGATCCTGTATTTTTGTCCTATATCTTGAGCCTTCTTCTACACTGTTGACCCTGCTGTGTTGGCACTTTTGAATTTTCTGGCGCCTATTGAAAGCGGCCACCTCAGCAACTGATCCTCCTTGTTTCTATTTGTAAACGCTGCCAAATATGATGCTGTAAGCTAATGATTGCCGCTATGCGCAATGCATATGAGTGAATGAATGAATTTATGAATGTATGGGCCTATGCATGCTATAAGACCTATATTATCATGTCCCAAACTTGGAATGCTATTGGTCCTTTATTTCTGTTGTGCTCGATCATGGTTGAATGAGGCTATCTAAAGACTTGCATACACTAACCATGTCCTACTCCTATCATGATCATAATGTTCCTGCTATAATGAGGGTGCTCTGCCCCCCTTCTTATTGGGATTTGACCCTTTGTGCACGATGATGAAGTTGTGTTTTGTGACTCAACAAGCCAAGTCCGCATCCAGCAATTTTATCCTTGCTAGTTTTTTTGGTCATGTGCTCCCTGCTTTTTACTCCATTTATCTCCTACTGTTTCTGCATGAACTGCTTGCTGTGCTCTACCTGATTGCCTTGCTTGTGCATGTTTAAGGCCTTGTGGGCATATGTGAGGTTCAGGAATTGATCCTGGATCTTATTCTCTACTGGCCAAAAGCAAACCTCCCCCAGGCTTTCGGCTCTTTTACTTTGTATGTGCTTTACTGTTTTTGAACTTACTGCTTTGCTTACCATTGTTGTCCTTGTGCTTACTGTGTGACTATTGTCTTGTTGTTTCCTCTTAATTATCTTGTATGTGATCATGGTTGCTGGACTTGTTCTGGTGTTTCTTTTTTGCATGATACTTGCTTCCTTAAGCCAGGGCATTTACCAATTAATGGCATTTTGCCCTTTTAAGCCTGGGGTACATTCTCTTGTTTCTGCATTCTATCCCCTTTTGCAGGTCATTGAAATTGCGCAAAAGTGGCTTCCCACTCATCATGGCAAGCTTGGATTTGTGAAAAAAGGAACAAGGAAGTGGGAGATGATTGTGTGGAACGCCAATAAGGAATGTAGGCTACTGTTTTGGCAGTTTTAGTCCTTCAGAAAGTTGTTTCTAGTTTAGTTTTTTTTTTTTTTTTATTTTCTGTAAAAAGAACAAAGTATATGGCTTTTTTCTTTTGTAATGCAATAATAGAAACTATCATGCAAAAATACCACTTTGAAATTTATGGTCCTTTTATTCTTACTCCTTGTAAACATAAGCCCAAGTGCAAATTGTACAATAAAAAGCCCAATTTTAAAATGTTAAGCCCAAAAAGTAGGATAACTTCAGAATTAGTAACCTAATCAAAGAAAAGATTGGGCCAATTATTTAGTGTAATAATGGTGTACTGATGCGAGTATCAAAAATGGAGAGACACAACCCTATAATGATATCCTAAAGGATTTTGATCTGATGAATGCAACCCTATAACCTGAAATTGCCAAGACCCTTGATATGCTATGCTAAACAAAATAAAAACAAAAAAAACAAACCCAAAAAAGAAAAAGAGTGCAAAACAGGGACACTATAACGCAACCTACCAAAGATGAGAATGAAACATATTGAACAGTAATTTTGACCAAAACGCCCCTGGGGCGAAAAATGACCAAAATGCCCCTGGTGAATTTTTAAGGATATTTGAAAATGGGTGTCTACACACGTTATACGGGACATTTTGCTGGTCAAATAGACGGGTTATGTAGCCTTAGTCTAACGAAAAACAATACAATATTAATAACAACAAGAAACCAAAGTCATAAATTTCATTAACACGTTACAGTATATGAAAAACTAAATAAGACTTTCTGCAAAACAAAAAAGATGAAGTACTAGTTTTCTTTATTGCCTACAACCCAATACTAATTTTAGATTAGCTTTATCCTTATATGCCGTACAATTCAAAGCAATGACTTTAACAAATATTGGTGTTGATCCTAATATTATACGCCTAAATGACGAACGTCTTAAGAGCGTGGGCAAGTGCAAGAAGCGTGCCGACATCATCATCAATAAGGAAAGTTAGCTGTCTGAAGTAACTTCCTATAAGATCAACATTGGATCCTAAAATTTAGGATCCAATGTTTATCTCATTCACAATGACGTGGCCTCCCTGTGCCTATAAATACAGAGTAAACCCTTCACCTAAGTGGGGACGAAAGACTAAAGATCAAATCGGGATTTCTCTCTGAACCTCTCGATCCATCAAGGAGAACGTCATTAACAGAAGAAAAACACTTCATAGGATCAATATTTTGTAAGTCTTTAGACCTAAGGTTAGAGAGTTGAAAGACGATCTTCTTCTGAAGGTCGTAGTGTAACTTTTGACCACAACATTTGGCGCCGTCCGTGGGAACTTCGAGCAAAAAACCATGACCTCACCGAGCGAAGTAGCACAAACGAGCAAGTCACTCCCCAGCCTCCCGCTAGGATCACGGGTGGTGGAGCTTTTCCCAGAAACCCCAAACACCCTAGGAGGAACTTCAAACGACCAAAGCCTGACAGCCGACGCAGACGGCCGCACCTTGCCACAATCCGACCCTCTGCACACCTCCATCCCATTACCAGCCGCCCCGGCATCTGCAGCTGAATTGTTATATCGTTTCGACCTGCTGACGAAAACATTCAAACCCTGGAACGCCCTTCCTGTGATCGACTCAATGATCGTGAATGAACATGCAGGAACATCAAGGACTAGAGAAGACGCCAGGACGTCGCCTCAGGGCTGGACACCAGGAGGTGGGACTGGAACCACCCCACCTCCTCGGATGAACCCCTCGGCAGACAACCGCGACTTACTCATCGCCCGTCTAACGGCCGAGAATTTCAGAATGGAGCAGCAAATGCTGGAAGTTGTGGCTCGGGAACAAGCAATCCTCGAGAGGGAGAAGGTCGCCTTGGCCGAGGCCCAAGGGGTCAGGAACAGAGTAGCAGCTCTTGAAGCAAGGCACAGCAAGTCTCGTACCCAGCTAGACGATCGCGATAGACGCATCCAACCCTCGAATGTCTGGGTTAAGGATGGGGGCAAAAGACTCCAGTCCGTGGTCCAAGCAGGCAAAGAAGGAGAAGGCGAGGGTGCAGGACCTCGAGATGAAGCGGGAGATAGGCCGGAGGATCGGGCAAAACCGAAATCGAGAAAAGAAGGGGACGCTGATCGTCATACAAGCAAATCAGATAAGGCTTCCTCTCGACCTAGAGCCAAGGAGCCGGTGAAAGAACGAGACCAGAAAGGAGGCTCCAAGTCAGTTGTGAGCGAGGCCCAGGTGGAGCAGATCGTTAGAGCTCAACTAAAAAAGCTCACTAAGAAGAAGGAAGACGAGCTTCGACCTCTTGAAGAAATCTTAAAGGAACCGTCTCCCCTTTCCCTGGTAATTCGTCAAGTCACAGTACCGTCGCACATAAAACACCCAAAGGAAAAGTACGACGGAACAGGAGACCCGAAACAGCACCTAAGCCATTTTAGGGAAATCATGTCGGTACAACGAGCCTCAGATGCAGTTATGTGTAGACTTTTCCCCTTGACATTAGAAGATGTAGCCCAAAGGTGGTTCTATAGGCTAGAAGATGGAGTGATAACTAACTTTGAGCAGCTGGCCTTAAGATTTGAGGTCGGTTTTAACAACAGGGTGCAAAAGGGAAAGACGATCAGATACCTCAGAGCCATCAAACAGCAGGTGGGCGAGCGCCTGTCAAGCTATGTGAAAAGATTTAGTGAGACACATTCAGGTGGATGACTTGGCAGATAAGGATGCTATAGAAATCTTCATGGACGGACTGTTGCACCGAGAGTTGCGCTATTCCTTGGGAGAGCGGCCTCCAAAGAAGTTGAAAGACTGCTTCGACAGGGCGGAAATTTATGATGAAACTGACCTCTCGATGGCTTACAGGGAAGGTCACGAACTGGTTTCAGAACCAACACCAATCATTGACTCCAGACCTCAAAAGGATAGCCGACGATCACCAAGGAAGGAAAGCAGAGCTGCAAAAGGAGGGAAAGCTAATAGCAATGACCGAAGTCGTGAGCCCACTTATCACAACTTCACTCCCCTTGTGGAATCCAGGTCAGCCATTTTATACACCATTTCAAATAGTGAGCTAGCCGAGAAAGTCAAATGGCCAGCTCCCATAAAACCAACACAAAGGCAAAGGCAGTCAGGAAAGAAGTGCGAATTCCATCAAAGCTTTGGCCATAGCACGGAGGAATGTGCTCATTTAAGGAACCTCATCGAAGATCTCAATAGACGAGGCTACTTAAAAGATAAAATCAAGGTAGATCCACCAAGGAAAGAAGATCGACGACTGACTCAAAATGCGGATCGTGCAGAGCATCCGAGAAACCCTGCGAGACGTCCTGAAGAGAAGGGACACATACACGATCATTGGCGCAACCGAAGAATGGGCCCAATCCGAGAGGAAGATGAAAGGACATTTGAGGCAGGTGATGTCGTTAGGGGTGAAGACTCCTGCCCAGACGAACGTGAAACCAGAGTGGACTATAGCCTTTGATAACAATGAAGGAGATTATGAGAATGGGGGATCTGATCCCATTGTCGTCACAGCAATGATCGCCAACTACACTACAGAAAGAATACTGGTTGATTCAGGGAGTGTGGTGGATATCCTTATGTATGATACTTTTAAGCAATATGGGTTGGCAGACGCAGAACTCAAGCCGACCGACCCCATATACGGGTTTGACTTACTTCCTATACCAACGAAAGGGAAGATAAGTCTCACGATCTACCTGGGCGATGGAGATCATGTTCTAAATATTCTCCACACCTTTGTAGTGGTGGATCTACCCTCAACATTTAATGCCATCATTGGACGACCACTAATGAAGAAAGCCCAAATGGTGGAAGCGGTTTACTGCCAAACTGTAAAATTCCTAACCCCAACAGGAGTGGGTTTTATGCGCACTGACATAGTGACAGCGAGAAGGTGCCAAGTGAACTCCCTAAGAATCCCCACTAGGGAGAGAACGAAGGTCCGGGTAGGAGAAGTTTTGACCACAGGACAATCCTCACGATCGTCCGAAGCAGTCAACATGGAGATTTGCACCTTGATTGTTGATCCAAGGGAATTTGAGGCTGAAGAGCTCAAACCTATAGAGGGCAGGCCGGCTCAACTGTCTGAACCTACGGAAGCCCCGAAAATCGATACTCTGGATACAAGCAGGGAGAACTGAACAGCCAAACCTGAACCTGTCGATGAGCCGATGAAAGTAACTTTGAGAACAGACATCCCAGAAGGAACAACACAAATCAGTTCCCTACTTGGTCCAGACGAACAAATGGATCTAACAGAGTTCCTTCAAGACAACGCCGACGTCTTCGCTTGGACGGCGGCTGAGATGCCAGGTATCGATCCAAAAGTATGAGCCATCATCTGAATGTTGATCCGACGTTCAAACCAATCAAGCAAAAGAAGCGCCAATTCTCCCCGGAGAAAATTGCGGCAATAAGGGAAGAGGTAGACAAACTCTTGAAGGTAGATTTCATAAGGGAGGTTCAATACCCTGAGTGGGTATCGAACGTCGTAATGGTTAAAAAAGCCAACGGCAAATGGAGAATGTGTGTAGATTTCACAAACTTAAACAAAGCCTGTCCCAAAGATAGCTTTCCGTTACCTTCAATCGATCGTCTTGTCGACGCATCATCAGGGAATAGGTTTCTTAGCTTTATGGATGCTTTCTCAGGGTATAACCAGATTCCCATGAACCCAAGGGATTCGGAGAAAACATCCTTCATAACTGAAGACGGTCTATATTGCTACAACGTGATGCCATTCGGTCTGAAAAACGCAGGAGCCACCTATCAAAGATTGGTTAATAAGGTCTTTAAGGACTTGATTGGTAAAACCATGGAAGTATATGTGGACGACATGTTGGTCAAAAGCTCGACCATGCAGCAGCATTTAGACGACCTGTCGGAGTGCTTCGACTATTTGAGGGCTTACCACATGAAGCTCAACCCTGCCAAATGTACGTTCGGCGTAGAGGCGGGAAAATTCCTTGGTTTCATGGTATCCAACAGGGGAATCGAAGCTAACCCCGAAAAAGTCCAAGCTATTCTCAACATGGAGCCTCCGACGTCCGTGAAGGAAATCCAAAGTTTGACAGGACGAGTGGCAGCATTGAGCAGGTTTGTCTCCAAATCAGCAGACAAATGTCTACCCTTTTTCAAACGACTACGAACCAAGACTAGGTTCGTCTGGACCCCCGAATGTCAGGAGGCGTTCGAACAGCTAAAAGCCTACCTAAGCTCACCGCCTTTGCTTACAAGGCCAAATGAAGGGGAAGATCTTTACATATACTTGGCAGTAGCGGAGGAAACAGTGGCCGCCGTTCTTGTAAAGGAAACGGATAAAGGGCAAACGCCAATTTATTATGTCAGTAGAATACTACAGGGAGGAGAGCCCAACTATTCAAAGATAGAAAAGTTAGCTTTTTCTGTAATAATGGCATCCAGAAAGCTAAGGCAATATTTTCAGTCTCACAAGGTAGTGGTGCTAACCGATCAACCACTTAAAGATGTTCTGCAGAGAGTGGATTTGGCAGGAAGACTACTCAAGTGGAACGTCGAACTTAGCCAATTTGGAATCGAGTACCGCCCCAGAACGGCCATCAAGGCTCAAGCCTTAGCAGACTTCGTAGCAGAATGCACTTTCACAGAAACACCTCCAACAGAGCCAGAATCGATGGAACCAGCAAAAAATCTGGGACAAATGGCAAATAAGTCAAACTTAGCTGGCAGAGGGGAAAACTCAGACGAACACTGGCAACTGTATGTCGACGGATCAGCGGTCCAGAAAGGTGCGGGAGTGGGAATTCTGTTGATCTCCCCGGACCAACAAGAGTTCCAATACTGCATTACGTTCGGCTTTCCGCTGTCCAATAATGCAGCCGAGTATGAAGCCCTCTTGACAGGACTAGAAATAGCCGACCGTCTGAAAGTAACAAAACTGAAAGTATTCACAGATTCTCAAGTCGTGGCGAGTCAAGTCTCGGGGGAATTTGAGGTGAAAGAGCCAAACCTGATCAACTGTCATCGAAGAGTTCGACAGATGTGGTTGAGGTTCACAGAGGTGGCAATTGAGAAAATCCCCAGAGAGCAAAACACAAGAGCAGATGCCTTATCTAAGTTGGCATCATCCAACGTGGCCGCAGCAAGAGGGACGATCTTCATGGAATACGATAACAAGCCAACGCAACAGAGACAAGCGAAAGTGCTCAATGTTCATGACGACGAACCCTCCTGGAAGGACGAAATTGCAGATTATCTGAAGGGGATAAATCCACCCCTAAAACAAAGGGATGCGATGGCAAGACAAAGGCGTGCATCGAGGTACATACTCATAGATGGTGTGCTGTATAAGAAGTCCTATTCCTTACCCCTTTTGAAATGTTTGGGGCCAAAGGAAGCCAACCTGGTACTAAAGGACGTTCATCAAGGAGCATGCAGACACCACGTGGGAGAAAGAGCGTTGGCACAAAAAGTGCTAAGGCAAGGATACTACTGGCCTACCATGAAGAACGATGTAGCTGACATGGTGCGACGATATGACAAATGTTAGAAGTTTGCCAAAATACCAAGAGCCCCAGCTGAGGAGCTGAACGTAATTGCTGCACCATGGCCATTTGCGATGTGGGGGCTAGACCTAATCGGACCACTCCCAAAGGCACCTGGAAAAAGAAAATTCACCAACGTGGCCTGTGACTATTTCACTAAGTGGGTGGAGGCAGAACCTTTGGCGGGCATCAACCGCTTCGCGGTCGAAAAATTTCTATGGCAAAATATCTTATGCAGATTTGGAGTACCGCACGTCATCATCTCAGACAATGGCTTGCAGCTCCAAGCGAAACACGTGAGACAGTTCTGTGTCAAAAACCGAGTGAAGCTCATAGCTAGCTCTGTGGTCCGCCCTCAGACGAACGGCCAAGTGGTGATGCGCCAAGGACTCATCATGGTCTAGAAGAGCACAATGGAGATCATGGAGGGAATGTGCATATGCGGCAAGGAGGCTTGAAGAAGCTTGAAGATGCTAGAAGTTCATTGGAGCAAGTTCCAAGCTCATTGGAGCAAGTTCCAAGCTCATTGGAGAAGGTTCCAAGTTCATTGGAGAAGGTTCCAAGTTCATTGGAGAAGGTTCCAAGATCATTAGAGAAGGTTTCAAGCTCATTGGAATTGCCTAAGATGTCATTTGATCCATTGAAGATGCCATTAGGTCCAATGACAAGGGCAAGAGCTAAAAGATTCAAGGAAGCTTTGTTTGGCCTCATTAGAGTTCATCTTGAAGAGTTAAAGGCCATCGGAGATCATTTGAAGCCCATTGGAGACCATCATCAAAGGAATATTCCCATCGAT
>AWUE01018745.1:0-21369 GCA_001974825.2 Corchorus olitorius | reverse complement strand
CAACATCTAAAACTCTTTGCAACTAGGGTTGTTTTATCATCAAAACAATCACAATTTTAGAATCGGTGTTACCCTTTTCTTTAGCCCTAAATTCGTCATCCAATTTAGCAAAATCATCTCTCACTTTAATTTGATCTTTTAAAGCTTCTTGAAGTGATAAAGGAACTAAAGTAACAGGCCGCTTACCATGCATAAAGGTGTACTTGTTGGACTCACCATCATGCTTCACCTTGTTGTCAAATTGCCAAGGTCTCCCAAGCAACACATGACAAGCTCGCATTGGTAGCACATCACACAAGACATCTTCTTTGTACCTGCCCAAAGAAAGAGTAACCAAAACTTGTTTGTTAACCCTAATTTCTTCTCTATCATTGATCCAACTTAAACTATAGGGTTTAGGATGTTTAGAAGTAGGTAGTTGTAACTCTTTCACCAAATAATCACTAACTATGTTTTTACAACTATCTCCATCTATAATCACACTACTAGGCTTTCCATTCGCATACATCCTAGTATGGAACAAATTCTCCCTTAGAATATCCCCTTTTACATAGGCACTCAAAGTTCTCCTATCAACCAAACTAAATGCAGCTTGTTGATTTTGTTCTTGTTGATTTCGAACCTCCAAGGCATCTAATCTTGTTGTGATAGTACCTAATTGTTGCAAGATAGCTTGCAACGAGGTAGCCACATCATTGGCTTGATTTTGATCTCCCATTATACCTACACACAAAGAAAAGTTAGTAATAAAAATCCCTTACTAGTGTGTGTGTGATTTACCTTTGTTGTGCTCTCGTGTTTGCACTCAACCTATGGATTGGCGATCCACTACTCTCTTAATGATCTCACAAGATTATGCCTTTTTCTAGCTTCAATAGGCCTAATAAGAGCAAATTGTTAGAGCCTCCTTTCTTCTCGTGACCTACTTGAGGAACAAACAATTAACTTGAGTGAATCAAAAACAAAAAGTGATCTATACAATCCAAACAGCCTTTTGTCTCCCAAACTTGCTGCACAAAACACAATTAGCAACACAAATCAATCAATTTAATCAATTATAAACCCTAGTACCACTTAGATCCAATTTTGTACCACTTGTCTCCAATAGGGTTTAAACCTGAAATTCTTCAAATTAGATCTCAATTCACAGCAAAAGCAACCCAAGAATCTCAAATAAGCAATCAATTAGAGTTAGATGCAATCAAATCAAACAATTGCAAACACAAAACACTAATCCCCAATATACCCGGATAAGAAACCCTAGGTCAAAGGTGCGGCAGACACAAAAGATTTTTTTGATTTTTTTCAGTATTTTTCCTAGAAAGATCACACTAAAAGAAGTCTAGATCTCAAATTTCAAAGCTTTCCGAAATCAAACGAAGCCAGAATAAATTTCACAAGTTTCTGGTCGAAAATTTTTTTATTTTTATTTTTTTTTGATATTTTTCGATTAAACTACAAGGTATTAGGACTCCAAATCTGAATTTTGAAGTCGATTGGAGTTAAGATGAAACCATAATAAATTTTTGAATTTTCGGAATTTTTAGATCTAGAAAATTTGAAAAAACTTTGATCGATGAGATGGATGAAAAACTTGATGATAGATGAATAGAAGGATAGATTTACCGATTGAAGATGACAACCTATGCTCTGATTACCAATTGATATGAATCTAGTTGTTTTTAAGATTCAAATCCACCCTTTTGACCCGCCAAGAATCAACTTGAACAACTTTCAACTTCTAGATGTGTATGTCGACAATCTCACCCAAGCAATCTTCTTCTTTCGTCGGCCTTAGACCTTCAATTAGACCTGCAATTGAACACCTAAGATCACAAGATTCACAAGCAATCAAGTATCATAATTTAATTGTTTGCTAGGACTCTACAAGATTGAAGAACCCTAAGTTTTGCTCAAACTAGAACAAAGAAGCTAAGATAATCAATTTGGGTAAAAAAACCTCAATTTTATTAATCAACTCAACTTATGTTTACAAGAGGGGTTTGGTGCCTTTATATAGGCATAGGGTGATGCCCTAGATCTAGAAAAATAACCTAATTTTCGTCCAAATATATGGCCTAGGGTAAAACTAGTCCAAACCCAACTAGGAAAAGGAAATAAAGACATAATTAAACAAGGATTGGATTTAGTCAAACAAGGCCCAACCCAAATAAATCCAAACTTAAAAATAAGCTAATTAAAGATAGAATAAATCCCACAATGGCCAAATTACAACTCTAATGACCTAATGCTCATCGATTTCAAGAAGAATGCAGAACTTGGAATCGATGGGAATATTCCTTTGTTGATGATCTCCCATGGGCTTCAAATGATCTCCGATGGCTTTAAACTCTTCAAGATGAACTCTAATGAGGCCAAACAAAGCTTCCTTGAACCTTTTAGCTCTTGCCCTTGTCATTGGGCCTAATGGCATCTTTAATGGATCAAATGGCATCTTAGGCAACTCCGATGAGCTTGAAACCAACTCCGATGAGCTTGAAACTTCTTCCTTAGCATCTTCAAGCTTCTCCAAGCCTCCTTGCCGCATGTGCACATCCTTGCCATGATCTCCATTGTGCTCTTCAAGACCATGATGAAGTCCTTAGCGCATCAAGTTCCGTTTTGAATCGTCTTCGATTTAGGCTAAACCTCAAATGCTTTTCTTTCCATTGTTTATGGACTAACTATAATCATTTTGATGAAATTAGTCAAATGTGAAGTTTTTATCTCATTTGGAACACTTGTTATTTTGGGCCTATCGTGGCCCATTAGTGACGTTTTGAATCGTCTTCGATTTGGCAAACCTCAATGCTTTTCTTTCTATTGTTTATGGACTAACTATAATCATTTTGGTGAGATTAGTTCACTCTGAAGTTTTTAGCTCATTTGGAACACTTGTTATTTTGGGCCTATCGGGGCCCATTAGTGACGTTTTGAATCGTCTTCGATTTGGCAAACCTCAAGTCTTTTCTTTCCATTGTTTATGGCCTAACTATAATCAATTTTGGTGAGATTAGTCCACTGTGAAGTATTTAGCTCATTTGGAACACTTGTTATTTTGGGCCTATCGGGGCCCATTAGTTCCGTTTTGAATCGTCTTCAATTTGGCAAACCTCAAAGCTATTCTTTAAGTTGTTTATGGCCTAACTATAATCATTTTGATGAGATTAGTCCACTGTGAAGTTCTTAGCTCATTTGGAACACTTGTTATTTTGGGCCTATCGAGGCCAATTAGTGACGTTTTGAATCGTCTTCGATTTGGCAAACCTCAATGCTTTTCTTTCCATTGTTTATGGACTAACTGTAATCATTTTGGTGTGATTAGTCCACTGTGATGTTTTTAGCTCATTTGGAACACTTGTTATTTTGGGCCTATCTGGGCCCATTAGTGACGTTTTGAATCGTTTTCGATTTAGCAAACCTCAAAGCTTTTCTTTAAGTTGTTTATGGCCTAACTATAATCATTTTGATGACATTAGTCCACTGTGAAGTTCTTAGCTCATTTAGAATACTTGTTATTTTGGGCCTATCGGGGTCCATTAGTTCCGTTTTGAATCGTCTTCGATTTGGCAAACCTCAAAGCTTTTCTTTCCATTTTTTAAGGACTAACTATAATTATTTTGGAGAGATTAGTCCACTGTGAAGTTTTTAGCTCATTTGGAACACTTGTTATATTGGGCCTATCGGGGCTCATTAGTGACGTTTTAAATTGCCTTCGATTTGGCAAACCTCAAAGTTATTCTTTAAGTTGTTTATGGCCTAACTATAATCATTTTGATGAGATTAGTCCTCTGTGAAGTTTTTAGCTCATTTGGAACACTTGTTATTTTGGGCCTATCGGGGCCCATTAGTGACGTTTTGAATCGTCTTCGATTTGGCAAACCTCAATTCTTTTCTTTCCATTGTTTATAGCCTAACTATAATCATTTTGGTGAGATTAGTCCACTGTGAAGTTTTTCGCTCATTTGGAACACTTGTTATTTTGGGCCTATCTGATACGAATCTAGTTGTATTAGATTAAAATCTATCCTTGTGACCCGCCAAGAATCAACTTGAACAACTTCAACTTCTAGATGTGTATGTCGATGATCTTCACCTAAGCAATCCTCTTCCTTCGTCGGCCTTAGACCTTCAATTTGACCTGGAATTGAACACCTAAGATCACAAGATTCACAAACAATCAAGCAATCACAACTTAATTGTTTGCTAGGACTCTACATGATTGAAGAACCCTAAGCTTGCTCAAACTAGAGCAAAGAAGCTAAATTTTCTAAAGAATCTCTCTTTAATTGAAAAACTTAACTTTATTACAAAAGAGGGGGTTGATGCCTTTTTATAGGCAAAGGGGTTTGACCAATATCCAAAAATAAAACCTAATTTTCGTCCAAATATATGGCCTAGGGTAAAACTAGTCCAAACCCAACTAGGAAAAGGAAATAAAGACATAATTAAACAAGGATTGGACTTAGTCAAATAAGGCCCAACCCAAATAATATCCAAACTTAAAAATAAGCTAATCTAAGATAAAATAAAGCCCCAATGGCCTAAATAACACATTCAAGCTCATTCATCCATCGATTGCAAGCAAAGTGATGAACTTGGAATCGATGAGAATATATTCTTGCCCAAATCATTTTCAAAGCTCTTCAAATGAACTCCGATGGCCTTCAAGTCTTCAAGATGAGTTCTAACAAGGCCCAATAAGGCATCCTTGAATCTTTTGGCTCTTGCTCTTGTCATTGGACCTAATGGCATCTTCAATGGATCAAATGACATCTTTGGCATCTCCTTGGTGCTAGAAACATGTTGTGTGATATCTCCTTGATCTTCATGCTTCTCCATGCTTCCTTGCAACCCATGCACATCCTTTCCTTGCTCTCCATTGTCATCTTCAAGTCCATGATAAGTCCTTGGCGCATCATTCCCTCCCCCTTGAAGAAGATTTGTCCTCAAATCTTTGGCTTGATTTGGTACTTCTTGCATATCTCCCATTGTACCTACACACAAAGAAAAGTTAGAAATAAAAATTCCTCACAAGTTTGTGTGTGAAATACCTTTGTTGTGCTCTCGTGTTTTCACTCAACCTATGGATTGGCGATCCACTACTCTCTTAATGATCTCACAAGATTATGCCTTTTTCTAGCTTCAATAGGCCTAATAAGAGCAAATTGTTGGAGCCTCCTTTCTTCTCGTGACCTACTTGAGGAACAAACAATTAACTTGAGTGAATCAAAAACAAAAAGTGATCTATACAATCCAAACAGCCTTTTGTCTCCCAAACTTGCTGCACAAAACACAATTAGCAACACAAATCAATCAATTTAATCAATTATAAACCCTAGTACCACTTAGATCCAATTTGTACCACTTGTCTCCAATAGGGTTTAAACCCGAAATTCTTCAAATTAGATCTCAATTCATAGCAAAAGGAACCCAAGAATCTCAAACAAACAATCAATTAGGGTTAGATGCAATCAATTGAACCAATTGCAAAAAAGAAAACCCTAATCCCCAAATTCCCAAATCAAGAACCCTAGATTCTGGAAAATTTCGATTTCGATACAGATTTTTTTGATTTTTTTCAGTATTTTTCCCAGAAAGATCACACTAAAAGAAGTCTAGATCTCAAATTTCAAAGCTTTCCGAGTTCAAACAAAGCCAGAATAAATTTCACAAGATTCTGGTCGAAGTTTTTTTTTTATTTTTAAAATATAACGATTAAACTACAAGGTATGAGGACTCCAAATCTGAAATTTCACGTCGATTGGAGTTAAGATGAAACCACAATAAATTTTTGAATTTTTGGAATTTTCGGATCTTGAAAATTTGAAAAACTTTGATGGAAGAGATGGATGAAAATTTGATGAATAGAAGGATAGATTTACCGATTGAAGATGACAACCTAGGCTCTGATTACCAATTGATAAGAATCTAGTTGTATTAGATTCAAATCTATCCTTGTGACCCGCCAAGAATCAACTTGAACAACTTCAACTTCTAGATGTGTATGTCGATGATCTTCACCTAAGCAATCTTCTTCGTTCGTCGGCCTTAGACCTTCAATTTGAACTGCAATTGAAAACCTAAGATCACAAGATTCACAAACAATCAAGCAATCACAACTTAATTGTTTGATAGGACTCTACATGATTGAAAAACCCTAAGCTTGCTCAAACTAGAGCAAAGAAGCTAAATTTTCAAAAGAATCTCTCTTTAATTGATATAATTAACTTTATTACAAAAGAGGGGGTTGATGCCTTTATATAGGCAAAGGGGTTTGACCAATATCCAAAAATAAAACCTAATTTTCGTCCAAATATATGGCCTAGGGTAAAACTAGTCCAAACCCAACTAGGAAAAGGAAATAAAAACATAATTAAACAAGGATTGGACTTAGTCAAACAAGGCCCAACCCAAATAATATCCAAAGTTAAAAATAAGCTAATCTAAGATAAAATAAAGCCCACAATGGCCTAAATAATACATTCAAGCTCATTCATCCATCGATTGCAAGCAAAGTGATGAACTTGGAATCGATGAGAATATATTCTTGCCCAAATCATTTTCAAAGCTCTTCAAATGAACTCCGATGGCCTTCAAGTCTTCAAGATGAGTTCTAACAAGGCCCAATAAGGCATCCTTGAATCTTTTGGCTCTTGCTCTTGTCATTGGACCTAATGGCATCTTCAATGGATCAAATGGCATCTTTGGCATCTCCTTGGTGCTAGAAACATGTTGTGTGATATTTCCTTGATCTTCATGCTTCCTTGCAACACATGCACATCCTTTCCTTGCTCTCCATTGTCATCTTCAAGTCCATGATAAGTCCTTGGCGCATCACTTTGGGCCTTATTATGTTAGTCCATGAGATATTTTCCATCTCATGGGTTGATGGTAAGCCACTTCCTTTTTTACTGCTTGCCTCCCTAGTAGACAACAATATTAAAGGAAACTGTTTCTGTTTGATTTTCTATGCCACTTCCTTAGGTAGGGGTGGCATAGATGGAAATATTAATAATAATTATTATGAAAATAATTATTATTTATTTAATAATTAATAAAATTCAGCTCTTATTAATTAATTACAAGATTTTCCTAATTCTATCAGAATTAGGGTGGTGCAGAAACCAAGTTTCTTCAGGATTTTTAATTAAATCTTGACCACACATCTTAATAATATTTATGTGAAGACCAATTAACCCTCAATTGTAAATTGAGGTATAAACAAGAATTACAAAGAATAATAAAAGCAATCAATTCAAAAGATCAAGAAATAGCAAGCATTTTTATTTTTATGTAACCATAATTAAAGCAGTTCTAATCACTCATCATTCATCACATCTTATAACTACTTCTTTCCATAAGCTTGTATATTCATCTTTATCTCCATTACTCAAAGGAAAGTAATATCATGGATACAAATCAAGGGTTTTCGTGGGTTATAATAGATTTTTAAGGGTAATTGTTTAGAAAATAAGGTTACTAACCTTGAAGTGTTCATGATTTGGGGTTACTAACTCCCTTTTATTTTATTTTGAGGTTACTAACACTCTTTTTTTTTCAGAGGGACAATACTTCCGCAATTCCATGTCTTTAATCTCTTTCAGGTTTACTAACGCCTGTTTTTTTTTTTTTAAAGAGTGATAATGGAAAGATCAGAAATACCTCTTCTCCTCTTTCATGAAAACACTTTTTTTTATGAATAGATTTTTTTAACTATCTTTTATATAAGTAGTCCCCCACACTTGTTCTTGACATATCCATAACATAGTTTCATAATTGTAATTTCAACAAGATTAAACACAAGTTCTAGAAATAGATAATTATAGAAGCAATAAATAAATAAACTTTTATCACAGACTCTAATTATACCTAATTCTAAGAAATAAGATATCATGCTAAAAATCAATCAATGAATAAAACATTTTTAAAAATTCTAAGCATTCATCAATCATAATCAATTTAAATCACTTAATATATGCATGAAAAATTAAAAATTTTCAAAAAAATTATGGCATGGATCTATGCATGTAGACTCTCTCCCCCACACTTAAAAGACACATTGTCGTCAATGTATGTGCATATGAATTTTGACAAAAAATCAAAAAATTTAAATTCTTGAAATTTTTGGAAAAATCATGTGAATGCAAATGTGTAAAAAAAATGGTTAAAAATAGATGAGTTAATGAAAAACTTGACTCACAAAGAAAGTTCGCACCCAATCAAGTAATTCAAGCAAATCATAGCATCAATCATAGAAATCATAGCATATGAGTCATGATAAAGATCCAAATCAAAGCATAGAAAACAAATAAGATACAAATGCATACAACTAATTCAAATCTAGGAATAAGCAATCAAAACAAAGCAATAATCAATCAAAGCAATGCAAGAATAAATAAGTGGAGCTGAGTTTAAGAAAGCTTCTCTATTTCCAAGCATAAGCTCCATTCGTTTGCCTTTGAATCCTTAATATGGAAACCTAAAAAGAAAAAGAAAAAGAAAACTAAAAGAAAATTATAATGTTAGTAAATAGATTGGGTTGCCTCCCAAGCAACGCCTTTCTTTAATGTCTTTGGCTAGACTTTCCTTCATCTCCCTTTGTTAGGGCGGATCATACCACTTCAAAGCAAAAAGCAAATATGGTGAGATTGGAAAAATATGAGCATAAAAATATGAAAGATAAAAGAAGAGATAAGGAAAGAAATCACCAATTTGGTTGAGGGAGACTCCATGAATGGCTAGGAATGACAATGCCATCTTTGTTGCCGTGAGTGGTTGATGCAATGGGTGCTTTCGGCATTCTTGATTGGCATTGCTCTCATCTTGCCTTTGGAAAGTCTCCTCATCTTGGAAAATTTTCTTGTCCTCCAGAAAGAATTGATCCATGGGTTTCCAATCCTCATATTTGATCTCTCCAAAGCATTCGTGTTCAAGAAACTTGTTGATTCCAAATAAATCTTGATCTTCATGTTCCAAAAGTTGGTTATCAACAAAATCTCGCATACTTGTTTTGTTCAGCTCAGAATGTCTAAGTTTCTTGTCGTCTGGTGGCTCATCTTTGGGCTTGGCAAGTCTTGGCGGAGAAGGTGGAGGGATGTCCATCTTGATATCTTCTTTCGATGCTTCTGATTCTTCTTGCACAATCTTGGAAACTTCTTTTGGTAGAGCAGGGACGCAGACTTTGCATGGCTCATCGTCGTCATCATTGAAGAAAAATTGAAAGAAGTCTTGCAAATCAAGTTCATATGGTTCGAAATCATTAATTGTTTCGCTTGACACTCCTTTAACTTCCTTCACGATAGGGATGTCAGCAGCATCATGAAATTCACCTCCAATTATACTTGTTTCAGAATGGATAGGTTTTTCCCATGACAGTGTCGCTTCAATCTCTGGCTCTTGATGTCGTTGTGTAGTCTCTACCAAGTCAATGTGCTTCCATCTTTCTTTAGGAACTTATTTAACTGCAGCAATTAAAGGAATGTTTACCTCCCTCTTCTGAAGTGAATCAGTTTGGCTTTTTTCACTACATGTCTTTCTTTGTGGCGCAAACCTTTGAGGAAACGGTGGTGGACGTTGAATGGTCTCCATCTCTTTCATCGCATTGAATCTTTCTTTTCCTTTGGTGATGAAATCGATTGTTGCTTTGTAGTGTCGCTCCTCCCTACTTCTGAAAGTAATCTCCTTATCACTTGCACATTGAATACATCAATTGGTGTTGGCATCGTAGGAAAAACAGGTGCAGAAGGTAGTGATACTGAAGGTGGAGATGGAACAGCTGGTGACTCCCTCTCCCATGCATACCACTGTTGATTTTCTTCAATTGAATTAACTACATATCCTTGAGTCGAATTCAAAGGTGATTGGACGAATTGAGGTTCTCTTTGCAGAAACTGTGTGAACATCTCGGTGAGAGCCTCTTGTTGACTTACCAAGGAAGCAATGACCGAATTAACTTGGTCAAAACGATCATTGATCCCTTGAAGAAATTATGGTTCAGGTTCACTTGTTGACGAACTCCTTGTCTGCCATCTTGTTCAATAGTCTTCTAGCCTCTTTAGGAGTCTTGAATCTCAAACTGCCTCCACTAGTAGCATCAATATTGGTTTTGTCTGATTTAGACAACCCATCATAGAAGTTTTGGATTAAAAATCCTTCACTTAATCCATGTTATGGGCAACTCTCACATAGCTTGTTGTACCTTTCCCAATATTGATACCATGTTTCTTCTTGTAACTGGCAACTAGTAGTGATTTTCTTCCTAACTTCGAAAATTCTTGAGTTTGGAAAGTATCGTTCCAAGAAGGCTTCTTGTAATCCGCTCAATGAGGTGATGGACTTTGGTGGTAAACTCCAGAACCAATCTCTTGCTCTACCTCCCAAGGTGGATGGAAAAGTTCGCAGCTTCACTTGTTCTTTAGGCATTCCCGTGATCAAAGCACACTTGGTGTAGAAAGTTCGCAGATGCTCATGTGGATTTCATGTTCTTCTCCATGGAAAACAGGTAGTAAACAGATCACTCTAGGCTTCAAGTCATAGGACATATCCATGTCAGGATAATCAATGCAGAGGGGCTTCATCTCACATGTGAAATTCAATTCCCCTAAGGAACGTGATTGCTGCATTGGATCTTTTTTTTTAGAAAAACAAAAACTTAAAAGAAAAATTAGTAGTAAAAGTTTTTAAACAAAAAATTAAAACTAAAAACAAAAAATAAGGAATTTTTTTAAAAATGCAAAAATAAGAACAATTCTTGAGATGATTAAATCTTTAATATTTTCCTTCCTTCCCCAGCAACGATGCCAAAATTGTGATCGGTCGTTAGTAGATCACAAAATAATCCCCACAATTTCCTAACTAAGTAGACAGGGCAAGCAGGGGTCGAATCCCACAGAGAAGGGGAATATATTTATCCAAAGATTAAATCCTCTTTATGAATCACTCAAAAACAGGGGATTAAAAATAGCAATTAAAAAGAAAAGCAATTAAATTAAAAATAAAGCAAACTAAATTAAATCTAAACTATAGGAATTAACAAAGAAAACAATAATAAGAAAGCATACTTCTTCTCCAATGGTAGAATTTAATCAATTTAACTATGGATCCTTGATTTGAAAGATGAATTTAATATTTTATTCTCAATTAATAATTGGTCTAGGGAAAACCCTAACATGCAAATTAGATAAGATTACCTTGGTCCAGCTTAAATTATCCCTTTTATTCAAAAACAATCAATTACCTTGGTCCAGCTTAAAAATTGATCAAGAACAAATTTCACACATGCATAACAAGTATAACCAAACCTATTCTTTCAAATAGGGTTTACCAATCCCATTGAACCCATTGGTCCTGGCGTCCAATTTGTTACCTCACAATCAAACTTGAATTGGTCCTTCTAAGTTTGATTTAACTAAAATCTATCAAATTACATCAATACTGGCCACATAAATCCATAATCATCAAGATCATAAAATAAAACAGAGATTAGCAAACTATCAATCAAGAACAAACATCAAATTATAAGCACACAAATCTCACCATAATTAATTGATTAAAATCACCAAAGGATTAGAAGTATTAAGAATTTAGCTACTCCTGGATTTTTCCAAATCCATGAGAGGCATAAGAAAACTTACAGACTTGACGAATTCTCCCCTTGGCATCAACTAGGGATATCGCACCCCTCTCTACAAGAGAGGGGGCGAAATCCTCTTCTAAAACTAGAGAAAAACTAGAGAAAAATAAAAGATGAAGACAAAAAGAGATCTAGAATTGTATCTAGGGTTCTACATAAGGTGGATATTTATAGTGGACTAATTAGACTCCTAATAGACTTAGGAATCAACCCTAACAGCCACTAGGTTGGTTTCATGCCTTAACTTGGGTTCCAAGTCGGATTAAAAGTCTTCCTAGAGTAAAAACTGGTCTTCAGGAAAATTCTGGATTCGTGCAGAAACTTCGAAGCAATTTCGGGCTTGAAGATGGCAGAACTTGGCTTTGGGTTTTAAAGAAAAGTTGTAGAACTCCGAGTCCTCTTTCCAACGCCTACTCACACGCATTATTTGGAGGTCTGAGTAGAAAGTTATGGCTTTTATACCGAGACTGCGTAGAATCCTAATCCAACTAGGAAAGGGTTACGAGGATTGAATATTTCCTTGGGCTTGTGCGGCACAAATTGGGATTTTAACTCCAATTGTGGGCTCATATGGGCTGAATATTATCCCATATAAAATATTTAAAATTCCATGTCTTCAAGGCTATGGAGAAGCCTTATCTTCAATCCTTTGCGATTTGAGCTAAATCCTCAATTCTTGCTCCTTGAAATAATTCTTCAATGGTCTTCAATTCTTGAAGTTATCTTCAATAAATCTTCAATCACGAACTTCGAATCTCCAAATCTTCACTCCAAATTGCTTAGTCCATATTTGTGACAAAAGTCATCAAATTAGCTCCAAAAATAGTGAAAAACAACAAGTTTCCACTTTTCTTGTCTTTAAGACCTAAAAACACAAATACTTACAAAATAGGGTTAAATCGCACATGAAAATACCAAAAAACATAGGAAAATGATCATAAAAATAGGGTCTATTTTGGCTCGACCAAATGGGAACTCAATTTCACCATTGCTGGTAGGAGTTTCGGCATTCCTACGAATCTCATTCTCATTCAAGCTCCTATGGATACGAATCTAGTTGTATTAGATTCAAATCTAGCCTTGAATATCTATCAAAGTCGACTTGAACTTGCTCAACTTCTAGATGTGTATGTCGATGACCTTCACAAGGAGATTCCTCTTCTTTCGTCAGCCCAAAGTCTCCAATTAGACCTGCAATTGTTAACTATAGAACACAAGGTTCACAAACAATCAAGCAACACAACTTAATTGCTTGCTAGGACTGTACAAGATTAAAGAACCCTAAGTTTTGCTCAAACTAAAACAATGAAGCTAAGATAATCAAATTGGGTGAATAACCTCAAATTCTTTAATGAAAACTTAACTTGTGTTTACAAGAGGGAGGTAGAGCCTTTATATAGGCATGAGGCTTGCGCAAACCCCCCCCCCCCCATAAAAACCCTCTAAACCGCCTCTGATGCGCCAAGGACTCATCATGGTCTTGAAGAGCCCAATGGAGATCATGGAGAGGATGTGCATATGCGGCAAGGAGGCTTGGAGAAGCTTGAAGATGCTAAGGAAGAAGTTTCAAGCTCATCAGAGTTGGTTTCAAGCTCATCGGAGTTGCCTAAGATGCCATTTGATCCATTAAAGATGCCATTAGGCCCAATGACAAGGGTAAAAGCTAAAAGTTCAAGGAAGCTTTGTTTGGCCTCATTAGAGTTCATCTTGAAGAGTTTAAAGCCATCGGAGATCATTTGAAGCCCATTGGAGATCATCAACAAAGGAATATTCCCATCGATTCCAAGTTGTGCATTCTTCTTGAAATCGATGAGCATTAGGTCATTAGAGTTGTAATTTGGCCATTGTGGGCTTTATTCTATCTTTAATTAGCTTATTTTTAAGTTTGGATGTTATTTGGGTTGGGCCTTGTTTGACTAAGTCCAATCCTTGTTTAATTATGTCTTTTTTTCCTTTTCCTAGTTGGGTTTGGACTAGTTTTACCCTAGGCCATATATTTGGACGAAAATTAGGTTATTTTTCTAGATCTAGGGCATCACCCTATGCCTATATAAAGGCACCAAACCCCTCTTGTAAACATAAGTTGAGTTGATTAATAAATTGAGGTTTTCACCCAAATTGATTATCTTAGCTTCTTTGTTCTAGTTTGAGCAAAACTTAGGGTTCTTCAATCTTGTAGAGTCCTAGCAAACAATTAAGTTGTGATACTTGATTGTTTGTGAATCTTGTGTTCTAGAGTTAACAATTGCAGGTCTAATTGGAGACTTTGGGCCGACGAAAGAAGAGGATTCACCTTGTGAAGGTCATCGACATACACATCTAGAAGTTGAGGAAGTTCAAGTCGACTTTGATAGATATTCAAGGCTAGATTTGAATCTAACACAACTAGATTCGTATCAATTGGTAATCAGAGCATTAGGTTGTCATCTTCAATTCGGGTAAAATCTATCCTTCTATTCATCTATCACCAAGTTTTTTCATCCATCTCATTCATCAAAGCTTTTTATCGCAACTTTCAAATTTCAAGATCTAAAAACTCTGAAAATTCAAAAATTTATTGTGACTTCATCCTAACTCCAATTGCTTTGAAATTTCAGATTTGGAGTCCTCATACCTTGTAGCTCAATTGAAAATATTTCAAAAATCAAAAAAAAATAAAAAAAATTTTCGACCAGAATCTTGTGAAATTTATTCTGGCTTCGTTTGAATTCGGAAAGCTTTGAAATTTGAGATCTAGACTTCTTTTAGTGTGATATTTCTGGGAAAAATACTGAAAAAAATCAAAAAAATCTTTTGTGTCTGCCGCACCTTTGACCTAGGGTTCTTATCCGGGTATATTGGGGATTAGGGTTTGTTTTGAGCAATTGAGTCAATTGTTTGCATCTAACCCTAATTGATTGTTTGTTTGAGATTCTTGGGTTGTTTTTGCTTTGAATTGAGATCTAATTTGAAGAATTTCAGGTTTAAACCCTATTGGAGACAAGTGGTACAAAATTGGATCTAAGTGGTACTAGGGTTTATAATTGATAGAATTGATTGATTTGTGTTGTTAATTGTGTTTTGTGCAGCAAGTTTGGGAGACAAAAGGCTGTTTGGATTGTATAAAGAACACTTTTTCTTTTGATTCACTCAAGTTATTGCTCTTAATTGTTTGTTCCTCAGGTAGGTCACGAGAAGAAAGAAGGCTCTAACAATTTGCTCTTATTAGGCCTATTGAAGCTAGAAAAAGGCATAATCTTGTGAGATCATTAAGAGAGTAGTGGATCGCCAATCCATAGGTTGAGTGCAAACACGAGAGCACAACAAAGGTAATTCACACACACACTTGTGAGGAAATTTTATTACTAACTTTTCTTTGTGTGTAGGTACAATGGGAGATCAAAATCAAGCCAACGATGTGGCTACCTCGTTGCAAGCTATCATGCAAAAATTAGGCACTATATCAACAAAATTAGAGGCTTTGGAGGTTCGAAATCAACAAGCTCCACTTAGTTTGGTTGATAGGAGAACTTTGAGTGCCTATGTAAAAGGGGATGTTCTAAGGGAGAATTTGTTCCATACTAGGATGTATGCGAATGGAAAGCCTAGTAGTGTGGTTATAGATGGAGATAGTTGTAAAAACATAGTTAGTGATTATTTGTTGAAAGAGTTACAACTACCTACTTCTAAACATCCTAAACCCTATAGTTTAGGATGGATCAACGACAAGGAGGAATTTAAAGTTAACAAACAAGTTTTAGTTTCTCTTTCTTTGGGCAGGTACAATGAAGATGTTTTGTGCGATGTGCTACCAATGCAAGCATGCCATATACTACTTGGCCGACCATGGCAATTTGACAACAAGGTACATCATGATGGTGAGGCTAATCAGTATACTTTCATGTGTGGTAAGAAGCCTTTAACTTTAATTCCTTTATCACCTCAAGAAGCTTTAAAAGATCAATTGAAATTGAGGGATGATTTTACTAGAATGGAATCTGAATATAGGGCACAAGAAAAGAAAAAGCATGCTAATTCTAGTTCCAATTGTGTTGAAAACAAGGCTGTTTTGGTTGATAGTTCTAAGAAAGTTGTTAAAGAGTGTATGTTAGCTACTAAGAGTGAGATTAAGAATGCTTTGAATGATAATTCTGTTTTGTATCTTGCTTATGCTTAAAAATACACTTGTTGCTACTAACAACTTGGATGGAGAGCTTCCAAGCAACATTGTTTCTCTTTTGAGTGATTATGCAGATTTGTTTCCTGAGGAGATTCCTAGTGGTTTACCACCAATTAGAGGGATTGAACATCAAATTGACTTCATTCCTGGGGCGCAAATTCCAAACAAGCCAGCATATAGGACAAACCCTGATGAAACAAAGGAGTTGGAGAAACAAGTTGGAGAGCTACTTCAAAAGGGCTATGTGCGCGAGAGTCTTTCTCCATGTGCCGTTCCAGTTTTGCTTGTTCCAAAGAAGGATGGAACTTGGAGAATGTGTGTTGATTGTAGGGCAATAAACAACATCACAGTTAAGTATCGCCACCCTATTCCTAGATTAGATGATATGCTTGATGAATTGCATGGTTCTTGCTTATTTTCAAAGATTGATCTTAAGAGTGGATATCATCAAATTCGCATGAAAGAGGGTGATGAATGGAAAACTGCTTTTAAAACTAAGTTAGGATTGTATGAATGGTTAGTCATGCCTTTTGGATTAACTAATGCACCTAGTACTTTCATGAGATTAATGAATCATGTTTTAAGAGCTTATATTGGAAAGTTTGTTGTTGTTTATTTTGATGATATACTTGTGTATAGCCGCAACTTAGAGGAACATGTTGAGCATTTGAGATGTGTTTTAGATGTACTTAGGGTTGAGAAGTTGTATGCTAACCTTAAGAAGTGCACCTTTTGCACAAACAAGCTTGTTTTTCTTGGTTTTGTGGTTTCTGCGCAAGGTATACATGTTGATGAGGAGAAGATCAGAGCCATCAAAGATTGGCCAACACCCACCAACGTTGGTCAAGTGAGATCCTTCCATGGCTTAGCTGGATTCTATAGGAGGTTTGTTAAGGACTTTAGCACCTTAGCCGCCCCTATTACTAGTGTGATGAAGAAGAATGCACCATTCAAGTGGGGAAAAGAGCAGCAAGAAGCATTTGAGACTTTGAAGGACAAATTAACTAATGCTCCTTTGCTTGTTTTACCTAACTTTAACAATACTTTTGAGATTGAATGTGATGCATCAGGTGTAGGTATTGGCGCAGTACTCATGCAAGGAGGGAAACCTGTAGCATACTTTAGTGAGAAGTTGAATGGGGCTGCGTTGAACTATCCTACTTATGATAAGGAGTTGTATGCTCTTGTTAGGGCATTACAAACTTGGCAGCATTATTTGTGGCCTAAGGAGTTTGTGATTCACACGGATCATGAGAGCTTGAAGTACTTAAAGGGCCAACAAAAGCTGAATAAGAGGCATGCTAAGTGGATTGAGTTCATTGAATCCTTTCCATATGTGGTGCGCTACAAGAAAGGTAAGGAGAATGTTGTAGCCGATGCATTATCAAGGAGGTATGTTTTACTTTCCATGCTTGATTCTAAGTTTCTTGGGTTTGAGTTTATTAAAGACTTATATGCTAGTGATGCTTACTTTAGTGATGTATTTAAAGCATGTGAGAATTCTGGATTTGGGAAGTACTATAGGCATGATGGATTTTTGTTTAAAGAATCTAGATTGTGTATACCTACTTGTTCTTTGCGTTTTGTGCTTGTGAGGGAATCGCATGAGGTGGTTAATGGGTCACTTTGGTGTTGATAGAACATATGAGATATTGCATGAACACTTCTTTTGGCCTAAGATGCGATATGATGTAGGAAAGCATGTTTCTAGTTGCATTACTTGTTTGCAAGCTAAATCTACATCTAAGCCTCATGGTTTGTATACTCCTTTGCCTATTCCTCATGAACCATGGACTCATATTAGCATGGATTTTGTGTTAGGATTACCTCGTTCTAGGAGAGGTAAAGATTCTATCTTTGTGGTTGTTGATAGGTTTTCTAAGATGGCACACTTTATTGCTTGTACTAAAACTGATGATGCCATTAATGTAGCTAATTTGTTCTTTAAAGAGATTGTTAGACTACATGGAATGCCTAGGACAATTGTGAGTGATAGAGATGCTAAGTTCTTAAGTCACTTTTGGAGAACTTTGTGGGCTAAGTTAGGTACTAAGTTGTTATTTTCGTACTACTTGTCATCCTCAAACTGATGGTCAAACTGAAGTAGTTAATAGGACTTTGTCTACCTTACTTAGAGCTTTGATTAAAAAGAACTTAAGGACTTGGGAAGATTGTTTGCCTCATGTTGAATTTGCATACAATAGAAGCATACATAGTACAACTGGATTTTCACCTTTGAATGTGTGTATGGCTTTAATCCTTTAACTCCATTGGATTTGTTGAGTTTACCTTTAAGTGTGCAAGTTGACATGGATGGGCAACGCAAGGCGGAATTTGTTAGGGATCTTCATGCAAAGGTTAGAGCTCAAATTGAGAAGAAAACACAAAACTACATGAAGAATGCTAACAAGGGACGCAAAGAGGTCATCTTTGAACCCGGAGATTGGGTTTGGTTGCATCTAAGGAATGAAAGGTTCCTTGAGAAGAGGAAGTCTAAGCTATTACCTCGTGGAGATGGTCCATTCCAAGTCTTGGAGAGGATCAACAACAATGCCTACAAGCTAGATCTTCCTAGTGAATATGGTAATGTGAGTACTACTTTTAATGTCTCGGACTTATCCTTATTTGATAATGATGCAGATTTGAGGACAAATCCTTTTCAAGGGAGAGGGGATGATGCGCCAAGGACTCATCATGGTCTTGAAGAGCCCAATGGAGATCATGGAGAGGATGTGCATATGCGGCAAGGGAGGCTTGGAGAAGCTTGAAGTTCATTGGAGCAAGTTCCAAGCTCATTGGAGCAAGTTCCAAGCTCATTGGAGCAGGTTCCAAGTTCATTGGAGAAGGTTCCAAGTTCATTGGAGAAGGTTTCAAGCTCATTGGAATTGCCTAAGATGCCATTTGATCCATTGAAGATGCCATTAGGCCCAATGACAAGGGCAAGAGCTAAAAGATTCAAGGAAGCTTTGTTTGGCCTCATTAGAGTTCATCTTGAAGAGTTTAAAGGCCATCGGAGATCATTTGAAGCCCATTGGAGATCATCAACAAAGGAATATTCCCATCGATTCCAAGTTGTGCATTCTTCTTGAAATCGATGAGCATTAGGTCATTAGAGTTGTAATTTGGCCATTGTGGGCTTTATTCTATCTTTAATTAGCTTATTTTTAAGTTTGGATGTTATTTGGGTTGGGCCTTGTTTGACTAAGTCCAATCCTTGTTTAATTATGTCTTTTTTTCCTTTTCCTAGTTGGGTTTGGACTAGTTTTACCCTAGGCCATATATTTGGACGAAAATTAGGTTATTTTTCTAGATCTAGGGCATCACCCTATGCCTATATAAAGGCACCAAACCCCTCTTGTAAACATAAGTTGAGTTGATTAATAAAATTGAGGTTTTTACCCAAATTGATTATCTTAGCTTCTTTGTTCTAGTTTGAGCAAAACTTAGGGTTCTTCTTTCTTGTAGAGTCCTAGCAAACAATTAAGTTGTGTTGCTTGATTGTTTGTGAATCTTGTGTTCTAGAGTTAACAATTGCAGGTCTAATTGGAGACTTTGGGCCGACGAAAGAAGAGGAATCACCTTGTGAAGGTCATCGACATACACATCTAGAAGTTGAGGAAGTTCAAGTCGACTTTGATAGATATTCAAGGCTAGATTTGAATCTAACACAACTAGATTCGTATCAGCCTCCTCAATAGCCATAGGCGGCTAACCCTAATGAAACTTCTAGACACTATAATCAAATTGGGTGAATAACCTCAAATTCTTTATTGAAAGCTTAACTTGTGTTTACATGAGGGAGGTAGAGCCTTTATATAGGCATGAGGCTTGCGCACCCCCCCCCCCTAAAAACCCTCTAAACCGCCTCCTCAATAGCCATAGGCGGCTAACCCTAATGAAGCTTCTAGAAACTATCCAAAAATACAACCAATAGAAAATTAGCTAAGGATTGGACTTAATTAAACAAGGCCCAACCCAATTAAGGTTCTTAACTAAATAAATAACTAATCTAAGATAGAATTAAGCCCACAATGGCCAAATTACAACTCTAATCACCTAATGCTCATCGATTTCAAGAAGAATGCACAACTTGGAATCGATGGGAATATTCCTTTGTTGATGATCTCCAATGGGCTTCAAATGATCTCTGATGGCTTTAAACTCTTCAAGATGAAATCTAATGAGGCCAAACAAAGCTTCCTTGAACCTTTTAGCTCTTGCCCTTGTCATTGGGCCTAATGGCAACTTCAATGAATCAAATGGCATCTTAAGCCTCTCCGATGAGCTTGAAACTTCTTCCCTAACATCTTCAAGCTTCTCCAATCCTCCTTGCCGCATATGCACATCTTCTCCATGATCTCCATTGTGCTCTTCAAGACCATGATGAGCCCTTGGCGCATCATCCCCTCTCCCTTGAAAAGGATTTGTCCTCAAATCTACATCATTATCAAACAAGGATAAGTCCGAGACATTAAAAGTAGCACTTACATTACCATATTCACTAGGAAGATCTAGGTTGTAGGCATTGTTGTTGATCCTCTCCAAGACTTGGAATGGACCATCTCCACGAGGTAATAGCTTAGACTTCCTCTTCTCAGGGAACCTTTCCTTTCTTAGATGCAATCAAACCCAATCTCTGGGTTCAAAGATGACCTCTTTGCGCCCCTTGTTAACATTCTTCATGTAGTGTTGTGTTTTCTTCTCAATTTGAGCTCTAACCTTTGCATGAAGATCCCTAACAAAATCTGCCTTGCGTTGCCCATCCATGTCAACTTGCACACTCAAAGGTAAACTCAACAAATCCAATGGAGTTAAAGGATTAAAGCCATACACACATTCAAAAGGTGAAAATCCAGTTGTACTATGTATGCTTCTATTGTATGCAAATTCAACATGAGGCAAACAATCTTCTCAAGTTCTTAAGTTCTTTTTAATCAATGCTCTAAGTAAGGTTGACAAAGTCCTATTAACTACTTCAGTTTGTCCATCAGTTTGAGGATGACAAGTAGTTGAAAATAACAACTTAGTACCTAACTTAGCCCACAAAGTTCTCCAAAAGTGACTTAAGAACTTAGCATCTCTATCACTCACAATCGTTCTAGGCATTCCATGTAGTCTAACAATCTCTTTAAAGAACAAATTAGCTACATTAATGGCATCATCAGTTTTAGTACAAGCAATAAAGTGTGCCATCTTAGAAAACCTATCAACAACCACAAAGATAGAATCTTTACCTCTCATAGAACGAGGTAATCCTAACACAAAATCCATGCTAATATGAGTCCATGGTTCATGAGGAATAGGCAAAGGAGTATACAAACCATGAGGCTTAGATGTAGATTTAGCTTGCAAACAAGTAATGCAACTAGAAACATACTTTCCTACATCATATCGCATCTTAGGCCAAAAAGAAGTGTTCATGCAATATCTCATATGTTCTATCAACACCAAAGTGACCCATTAAACCACCCTCATGCGATTCCCTCACAAGCACAAAACGCAAAGAACAAGTAGGTATACACAATCTAGATTCTTTAAACAAAAAAGTCCAATCCATGCTTATAATACTTTCCAA
>AWUE01018744.1:0-10500 GCA_001974825.2 Corchorus olitorius | reverse complement strand
ATTTCTTCTCTATCATTGATCCAACTTAAGCTATAGGGTTTAGGATGTTTAGAAGTAGGTAGTTGTAACTCTTTCACTAAATAATCACTAACTATGTTTTTACAACTATCTCCATCTATAATCACACTACTAGGCTTTCCATTCGCATACATCCTAGTATAGAACAAATTCTCCCTTAGAACATCCCCTTTTACATAGGCACTCAAAGTTCTCCTATCAACCAAACTAAGTGGAGCTTGTTGATTTTGAGCTTTAGCCATAGATTCCATTCTTGCATCCATGGCATCTAATCTTTGCATAAGTGCTTGCATCATGGTATTCAAGTCCTTGTTTTGATTTTGATCTCCCATTGTACCTACACACAAAGAAAAGTTAGTAATAAAAATCCTCACTAGTGTGTGTGTGCTTTACCTTTGTTCTGCTCTCGTGTTTGCACTCAACCTATGGATTGGCGATCCACTACTCTCTTAATGATCTCACAAGATTATGCCTTTTTCTAGCTTCAATAGGCCTAATAAGAGCAAATTGTTAGAGCCTTCTTTCTTCTCGTGACCTACTTGAGGAACAAACAATTAAGAGCAATAACTTGAGTGAATCAAAAGAAAAGTGTTCTTTATACAATCCAAACAGCCTTTTGTCTCCCAAACTTGCTACACAAAACACAAATCAATCAATTTAATCAATTAAAAACCCTAGTACCACTTAGATCCAATTTAGTACCACTTGTATCTAATAGGGCTTCAATTCGAAAAATTCTGCAAAACAAACTTCAATTCACAACAATAGCAACCCAAGAAACTCAAACAAACAATCAATTAGGGTTAGATGCAATCAATTGAACCAATTGCAAAAAGAAAACCCTAATCCCCAATATACCCGGATAAGAACCCTAGATCAAAATTGCGGCAGACACCACAGATTTTTTTATTTTTTTCAGTACTTTTCCCAGAAAGATCACTCTAAAAGAAGTCTAGATCTCAAATTTCAAAGCATTCAGAGTTCAAACGAAGCCAGAATAAATTTCACAAGATTCTGGTCGAATTTTTTTAATTTTTGAAATATTTTTCGATTAAACTACAAGGTATGAGGACTCCAAATCTGAAATTTCAAAGCAATTGGAGTTAGGATGAAGCCACAATAAATTTTTGAATTTTCGGAATTTTTAGATCTTGAAAATTGAAAGTTGCGATAAGAAATTTGATGAATGAGATGGATGAAAAACTTGATGATAGATGGATAGAAGGATAGATTTACCGATTGAAGATGACAATCTATGCTCTGATTACCAATTGATACGAATCTAGTTGTATTAGATTCAAATCTAGCCTTGAATATCTATCAAAGTCGACTTGAACTTCCTCAACTTCTAGATGTGTATGTCGATGACCTTCACAAGGAGATTCATTTTCTTTCGTCGGCCCAAAGTCTCCAATTAGACCTGCAATTGTTAACTCTAGAGCACAAGGTTCACTAACAATCAAGCAACACAACTTAATTGCTTGCTAGGACTCTACAAGATTGAAGAACCCTAAGTTTTGCTCAAACTAAAACAATGAAGCTAAGATAATCAAATTGGGTGAATAACCTCAAATGCTTTATTGAAAACTTAACTTGTGTTTACAAGAGGGAGGTAGAGCCTTTATATAGGCATGAGGCTTGCACAACCCCCCCTTAAAAACCCTCTAAACCGCCTCCTCAATAGCCATAGGCGGCTAACCCTAATGAAGCTTCTAGAAACTATCCAAAAATACAACCAATAAAAAATTAGCTAAGGATTGGACTTAATTAAACAAGGCCCAACCTAATTAAGGTTCTTAACTAAATAAATAACTAATCTAAGATAGAATTAAGCCCACAATGGCCAAATTACAACTCTAATGACCTAATGCTCATCGATTTCAAGAAGAATGCACAACTTGGAATCGATGGGAATATTCCTTTGTTGATGATCTCCAATGGGCTTCAAATGATCTCCGATGGCTTTAAACTCTTCAAGATGAACTCTAATGAGGCTAAACAAAGCTTCCTTGAAACTTTTAGCTCTTGCCCTTGTCATTGGGCCTAATGGCATCTTCAATGGATCAAATGGCATCTTAAGCCTCTCTGATGAGCTTGAAACTTCTTCCCTAGCATCTTCAAGCTTCTCCAAGCCTCCTTGCCGCATATGCACATCTTCTCCATGATCTCCATTGTGCTCTTCAAGACCATGATGAGTCCTTGGCGCATCACCTATACTCAAGAAATGCAGTTTTGGCATCCCTACGATCTTTATACATCTTATGTTGGACACGTCGATTATCTAATACTTGTAGCTTTGCATCATCCCAAGTATTATAAATACTCGGCTTACGTCCATCACACACAACATAATATTTTCCAACCATTTTAACCCTTAAACATAGCAAAATAAAAGAAGAATTATCAAATATTCAAAACATGTTTGATGCTCGTTAAGTTCATCAAGCAAATCAGACATAAATAAAACCAAATAAAGCAAACAAGTTTTTTCAAGTACTTTAATTATCATAGTACTAACAATACTTCAACAATCTAAATCACTATTTAATCATCATTCTCTCCTTCAACATTAGCAGCATCATCATCCTCTTGCACTTGGGGAGGCATTATATTTTCTCATTGCTTGGAAAAGACATACTTCAACTCCGAGTAGAAATGGAAAGTCTTGTTTTCAATCCATGCACCATATGGTTTATTGTCCTAAACAACAAAAATCCATTATTAATCAAACTGCAATTCAAGACTAGTTCTGATTGTAAACTAATTAATAATCAAATTATATTACTTGAAACCACATGTCCATGGCAGCCTGATTTCTAATAGGCTTATGATTTTCTTCATCCCAAGTAAACCCATATGGAGCTTGCAACATTTGCTCGATAGCATAATAATGCCTTTTAAGACATTTAAACTTACTCTCAATATGCACTCTCCTAAGTCCACTACTAGGCATCCTATGCTCCATCATTGTTACAAGCCTATCAATAGCGAAACGAAATCCTCCTTGTTCAACATTCTCTGTCATGCATTGTACTAATGCACGTTCTTCCTCAACAGTCCATAATCTCCTATTACTAGGCCTAGGATTTGCCATCTATATATAAAAGAAAAAACAACTATGTTCATATATATATATATATATTATAACTATGCATAATCAAAATATAATTTCTTAATTGAACAATAAACAACAATCGTTCAACAATAGTAGGATCTAACAACAATAATAGTAAACAAAATCAACAATATCAGCAAATTAAATTTCCAATTTGACATAAAACCCTAAACCAAATTAAAATCCCCAATTTTACATAAAAGACTCAACCGAAATAAAATTCCCAATTTTTAGAACCCTAAACCGAAATAAAAGCCTCAAATTTTAAAACCCTAATTTCTCCAATTTGATCTAATTGTTCAACAAAATTAAAATCCCATATTTTTTAACCTTCAACCACAGTTTTACATCAAATACTTCAATTGAATTAAAAACACCAATTTTAAAACCCTAATACGTATTTTTAAAAAGGAATTTCAAAGTAGCCAAACCCTTGAACCCTCGAATGACCAAAACTAATCAAACAATAGACCCAAAAGTAAACCCAAGCATATAACAACCATCCGAAGCAAAGGAAAGCAATAAATTAAAAAAAAACAAATTTCAAAGATAAAAAGATGAACTGACCGAAGCAAAACAGTCAACAACCTTTGAAGAAAGGCCAAACTTTGACGACCACAATCTAAAAAAACCAAAGTGAATTCGAAATCGGAAAGCTAAGCTACCATAGAAGGCTTTTGCATAGAGAAAAAGAATAAGAAGAGAACAACTAAAGGTTTGGGGGAAAACGAAAAAAGAAGTGATAGTCCTAGCATGCTAATTATTGAGGGCTATATGGTTCAATGTAATAAAGTTGAAAAATGAGGGCAAGATAGTCCTAGCATGCTAATTATTGAGGGCTATTTTGTCCAAAAAAAAGAAGCAACTCGGTAATCTCACAATACCTAAGGGGGACTTGGTATTGACATTCCCGATAATGTTGGCAAAAAGCTGACGTGACACGGTAATGTCAGTTTCTTGTTTACCAAACAACTATATATCACATTACAGGGTTAATGTCACATAACCCCCAACCAAACGCTCCCTACCAGTAACGTAAGAAATGTGGTGGGAATCACATTACTAGGGTTTGAAGTGAGAATGGGATTCCCATCACATTTCCACTTACAAAGATTTTAAATGAAACAAACGTGGCAATGTTATATTCCCTACACAAACACTAACTGATCGTTTGTTACTTTCCATGGTAAGTGCTTTCTCAGGAGAGCGATTCACATGAATTGTCATTCCAAGGAGAGTACTCTCCATGGAAAGTCTTTCCCTACTCCCCCCATGAGAATATATTTTCCCCTCGTATGATGGAAATTTGGGTACCGTTAAACGTACTTTCCCACCTTTTTTAATTTAACTAAACCATTGATGCGCTAAGGACTCATCATGGTCTTGAAGAGCACAATGGAGATCATGGAGAGGATGTGCATATGCGGCAAGGAGGCTTGGAGAAGCTTGAAGATTTTAAGGAAGAAGTTTCAAGCTTATCGGAGTTGCCTAAGATGCCATTTGATCCATTGAAGATATAATTAGGCCCAATGACAAGGGCAAGAGCTAAAAGGTTCAAGGAAGCTTTGTTTGTCCTCATTAGAGTTCATCTTGAAGAGTTTAAAACCATCAGAGATCATTTGAAGCCCATTGGAGATCATCAACAAAGGAATATTCCCATCGATTCCAAGTTGTGCATTCTTCTTGAAATCGATGAGCACTAGGTCATTAGAGTTGTAATTTGGCCATTGTGGGCTTTATTCTATCTTTAATTAGCTTATTTTTAAGTTTGGATGTTATTTGGGTTGGGCCTTGTTTGACTAAGTCCAATCCTTGTTTAATTATGTCTTTATTTCCTTTTCCTAGTTGGGTTTGGACTAGTTTTACCCTAGGCCATATATTTGGATGAAAATTAGGTTATTTTTCTAGATCTAGGGCATCACCCTATGCCTATATAAAGGCACCAAACCCCTCTTGTAAACATAAGTTGAGTTGATTAATAAAATTGAGGTTTTTACCCAAATTGATTATCTTAGCTTCTTTGTTCTAGTTTGAGCAAAACTTAGGGTTCTTCAATCTTGTAGAGTCCTAGCAAACAATTAAGTTATGATACTTGATTGCTTGTGAATCTTGTGATCTTAGGTGTTCAATTGCAGGTCTAATTGGAGGTCTAAGGCCGACGAAAGAAGAAGATTGCTTGGGTGAGATTGTCGACATACACATCTAGAAGTTGAAAGTTGTTCAAGTTGATTCTTGGCGGGTCACAAGGGTGGATTTGAATCTTAAAACAACTAGATTCGTATCAACCATGGAAAGTATTTCTATCTTTTACTTTCCCACATGTTTTAATTCAACCGAACCATGAAAAGTTTTTCACCCTATTACTTTACATGATAAAAAAAAAAGACTAGACAAACGGCCTCTATAAGTATTCTTGAACCAAATGTGGGAATGTTTCATTCCCTACACAAGACTCCCACTGGTAATCAAAGATAACCCGATCCAAATGCCACCTAAGTTTTTAAGTTTTATTTTCAAATTAGTTTTTTTTTTCCAAAATTGCCAAATAAGTTTACTTTTGTTGATTAAATAAATAAATAAACATTAGCCAAATAAAAAAGAAAAAGCCTTTTATCAAATTTCAGAACATATAGAATACTTTTTCTTTGCAAAGAAACAGAAGGATGAACAAAATATAAAAAACATAGTTCCAACCATATTACAACAATATAACTTAGGAAAGATAAACAAAACTAACACACTTATCCAATATCCTTCTTTCCTTCATTCTACCAGAAACATCAAGTGAAGATAGGGATCATCCAAAAGTAATGTCTTGAATCATTAACTATCTTATTCTTCACAGCTTTGCTTACTCCTTCAAGGAGTTTTCTCCTGACAACATAATTAGCAATATCAGCATACCATGGTAACTCAGAAACAACAAAAATATGTTCGAATGGTAATGTTTCCTTGAGTTCCATATCTTCTTCTTTTATCCCTTCAATTCTGCTCAAATGATCAGCTACAACATTCTCGGCTCCCTTCTTATCGTTGATCTCTATGTTGAATTCTTGCAAGAGTAGAATCCATCTTATAAGTCTCGACCTTGCTTCTTTCTTTGCCAATAGATATCTTAACGTAGCATGATCAGAGAATATTATAACTTTAGCACCAAGAACATACGATCTAAACTTCTCTAGAACAAATACTACTGCCAGAAGTTCCTTTTCAGTGGTGGTGTAGTTCTTTTGAGCTGAATTCAAAGTTCTTGAAGCATAATAAATCACATGTGGGACTTTAGCTTCTCTTCGTCCCAAAACAAATCCCATTGCAAAATCACTTGCATCACACATGATTTTGAATCGTAAAGACCAATCAGGTGGCTTAATAATTAGTGTTGAGGTCAGAGCTTTCTTCAATTCATAAAAAGCTTGTCTACAATCATCTCCAAATTCGAACTCAATGTCTTTTTGGAGTAGGTGACATAATGGTGCAGAAATCTTTGAAAAGTCTTTGATGAATCTTCTATAAAAACCAACATGTCCTAAAAAGGATCGAATGCTTCTCACTGTCTTTGGATAGGGTAGGTATTGGATGATATCGACTTTTGCTTTATCAACTTGCAAACCATCTTTCGAAACAATATGCCCTAATACAATTCCATGTTCAACCATGAAATGGCATTTCTCAGCATTAAGAACAAGGTTAGTTTGAACACATCTCTTAAGCACTTTTTTTTTAAGTTAGAAAGACACGTGTCAAAAGAATCTCCATAAACAGAAAAATCATCCATAAATACCTCCATGATGTTTTCCACATAGTCTTGGAAAATACTCATCATGCATCTTTGAAAAGTTGTTGGTGCATTGCACAATCCACAAGGCATATTGTTTCAAACAGAATAACCATCAAGAAAACAATAATAAGATCGACAGGCTAACGTTTCAATCATTTGGTCCATGAATGGGAGAGAAAAGTGGTCTTTCTTTGTCACGTCATTGAGCTTCATATAGTCAATGCACATTCTCCATCCAGTAGTAACTCTTTGGGGGGTTAATTCTCCTTCATGATTCCCCACAACTGTAAAACCAAACTTCTTTGGAACTACTTGAATAAGGATTACCCAATTGCTATCTAATATAACATAGATCAATTCAACTTCAAGCAATTTAAAGATTTCTTCCTTCACTTTAGAATTGAGATTAGGATTTAATCTCCTTTGAGGTTGTCTAACTGATGTAGCATCTGATTTAAAATTAATTCGATGAGTACAAATGGTTGGACTTATGCCTTTAATGTCATCAAGTGTCCGTCCAATAATTTGTTTGTTCTCCTTTAGATTTCGAACAAGCTTGCTTTCATCATCTCTAGAAAGTTTGTTTGAGATAATGACATGCAATGTATCATCTTCCCCTAAAAATGCATACTTTAAATTATCAGGTAACTTCTTCAGTTCCTTCTTTGGGTTGGTGAATTCAACTCCATTAGAGTTAGAAGTTTCACTTTCTTCAATACTCATAACACTATGAATAAGACTAGGGGGCGGTTCTTTAAGTCTATCAAAGCATTCTTCACTCTTGTGGCAAAGTAGGTGAATTCTCTTCACCTTCTTCATGGATGCTATTCGATATGATCACTTCATATTCATCTTCTTTGTCCATCAAAAGCACCTGTTCAGAGGACAGATCAACAATAACAATAGCAAAAGCATGGTGAAGTTCACTAGGATATTTCATATCTTTGTGAATGTTAAATTGAATTTTCTCCCTGTTGAATTTCATGGATAGAATTCTAGAGTGGACATCAATTTTGGCTCGAGCAGTCCTTAGGAATGGTCGGCCTAAGAGTAATGGCATGTGATGCGCCAAGGACTCATCATGGTCTAGAAGAGCACAATGGAGATCATGGAGGGAATGTGCATATGCGGCAAGGAGGCTTGAAGAAGCTTGAAGATGCTAGAAGTTCATTGGAGCAAGTTCCAAGCTCATTGGAGAAGGTTCCAAGTTCATTGGAGAAGGTTCCAAGTTCATTGGAGAAGGTTCCAAGATCATTGGAGAAGGTTTCAAGCTCATTGGAATTGCCTAAGATGCCATTTGATCCATTGAAGATGCCATTAGGCCCAATGACAAGGGCAAGAGCTAAAAGATTCAAGGAAGCTTTGTTTGGCCTCATTAGAGTTCATCTTGAAGAGTTAAAGGCCATCGGAGATCATTTGAAGCCCATTGGAGACCATCATCAAAGGAATATTCCCACCGATTCCAAGTTGTGCACTCTTCTTGAAATCGATGAGCATTAGGTCATTAGAGTTGTAATTTGGCCATTGTGGGCTTAATTCTATTTTAATTAGCTATTTATTTAGTTTAGATAACATTGGGTTGGGCCTTGTTTGACTGAGTCCAATCCTTGTTTGTTATTTTCCTTTTCCTAGTAGAATAAGGAGTAGGGTCCTTCCTAGCTCCTTCCTAGCTTTTTCCTTTACCCTTAGGGCATAGGAATTTATATCAGAGCCGCCCCCCCCTCCTTTGCCTATATAAAGGCACCAACCCCTCTTGTAAACATAAGTTGAGTTGATTAATAAAATTGAGGTTTTTACCCAAATTGATTATCTTAGCTTCTTTGTTCTAGTTTGAGCAAAACTTAGGGTTCTTCTTTCTTGTAGAGTCCTAGCAAACAATTAAGTTGTGATACTTGATTGTTTGTGAATCTTGTGTTCTAGAGTTAACAATTGCAGGTCTAATTGGAGACTTTGGGCCGACGAAAGAAGAGGATTCACCTTGTGAAGGTCATCGACATACACATCTAGAAGTTGAGGAAGTTCAAGTCGACTTTGATAGATATTCAAGGCTAGATTTGAATCTAACACAACTAGATTCGTATCAATTGGTAATCAGGGCATAGGTTGTCATCTTCAATCGGTAAATCTATCCTTCTATTCATCTATCATCAAGTTTTTCATCCATCTCATTCATCAAAGTTCTTATCGCAACTTTCAAATTTCAAGATCTAAAAATTCCGAAAATTCAAAAATTTATCGTGACTTCATCCTAACTCCAATTGCTTTGAAATTTCAGATTTGGAGTCCTCATACCTTGTAGTTCAATCGAAAAATATTTCAAAAATATTTCAAAAATAAAAAAAATTCGACCAGAATCTTGTGAAATTTATTCTGGCTTCGTTTGAGCTCGGAAAGCTTTGAAATTTGAGATCTAGACTTCTTTTAGTGTGATCTTTCTGGGAAAAATACTGAAAAAAATAAAAAAAAATCTTTTGTGTCTGCCGCACCTTTGACCTAGGGTTCTTATCCGGGTATATTGGGGATTAGGGTTTGTTTTGAGCAATTGAGTCAATTGTTTGCATCTAAACCTAATTGATTGTTTGTTTGAGATTCTTGGGTTGCTTTTGCTGTGAATTGAGATCTAATTTGAAGAATTTCAGGTTTAAACCCTATTGGAGACAAGTGGTACAAAATTGGATCTAAGTGGTACTAGGGTTTATAATTGATTGAATTGATTGATTTGTGTTGTTAATTGTGTTTTGTGCAGCAAGTTTGGGAGACAAAAGGCTGTTTGGATTGTATAAAGAACACTTTTTCTTTTGATTCACTCAAGTTATTGCTCTTAATTGTTTGTTCCTCAAGTAGGTCACGAGAAGAAAGAAGGCTCTAACAATTTGCTCTTACTAGGCCTATTGAAGCTAGAAAAAGGCATAATCTTGTGAGATCATTAAGAGAGTAGTGGATCGCCAATCCATAGGTTGAGTGCAAACACGAGAGCACAATAAAGGTAATTCACACACACACTTGTGAGGAAATTTTATTACTAACTTTTCTTTGTGTGTAGGTACAATGGGAGATCAAAATCAAGCCAACGATGTGGCTACCTCGTTGCAAGCTATCATGCAAAAATTAGGCACTATATCAACAAAATTAGAGGCTTTGGAGGTTCGAAATCAACAAGCTCCGCTTAGTTTGGTTGATAGGAGAACTTTGAGTGCCTATGTAAAAGGGGATGTTCTAAGGGAGAATTTGTTCCATACTAGGATGTATGCGAATGGAAAGCCTAGTAGTGTGATTATAGATGGAGATAGTTGTAAAAACATAGTTAGTGATTATTTGGTGAAAGAGTTACAACTACCTACTTCTAAACATCCTAAACCCTATAGCTTGAGTTGGACCAATGATAGAGAAGAAATTAGGGTTAACAAACAAGTTTTGGTTACTCTTTCTTTGGGCAGGTACAAAGAGGATGTCTTGTGTGATGTGCTACCAATGCGAGCTTGTCATGTGTTGCTTGGGAGACCTTGGCAATTTGACAACAAGGTGAAGCATGATGGTGAGACAAACGAGTACTCTTTTATGCATGGTAAGCGGCCTTTTACTCTAATTC